>VYYI01002569.1:0-14490 GCA_021029175.1 Bilobella aurantiaca | reverse complement strand
GGCGAGATTTGGCCTTAGTTTCTTGCGGCGGTAAAAGCGCGGCGGTGGTGGCGGTAAATACGCGGCGGTGGTGGCGGTAAAAGCGCGGCGGTGTGGCGGTAACTACCGCCTCACCAAATGTTCCACTGGATCAAATACAACCGGCGATTTGGCCAGTATATTTGACCTTTTTGTGACAATATGGATTTCTGTGTCATCGTCGTCCACTTCTCTTTGCCTCTTTGCTTTGTTGAACTTTATTTATTTTAGTATAATGTTCATTTTGGTCTGCATGTCTCTGTTTGGCTAAACGTTTGGTTCGTGAAATATGTAAATCAATCAAAGTAGCAATGCATGCATGTGTGGATGTATATAAGATAATTACACGTTAAAAATAAAATAAATCTAATAATAAAAAATAAAAAATACTGCATCCAAAATGAAATGAATGCGATTTAATAAATTTAAAGAAAGCAATAGCAGAACTACTGGAAAGCTAAGATGAATATTTCTTTAACGTTAACATTTTTATAATACTTCTCGTTTGCAGAACATTTAAATTTCGTGGTGTATACTTTCACAATGAATACAAATAGTGGCATTCACAGGTACAATTGCACATAAATATGTTCAGTAGTTTAGTTTAAAAATTTAATAGCAATATTATACTCTAGTTCAGTTTCTATGCACCAAATAGGGTAATTCGGTCACTATCAGTAAAAAAAAATTGTGTAAGTTTTATCTGATACTTTAAACATTGGACAATAACTTTTGGATCAGCAGTTTTCAATCCCAAAGTGTAAACCCTTCAAAACGGTACCCAAATCATGAATGTAAAATTTGGGCCCCCTTAATTGTATCCATGAACCCTAATTTCAATAAAAATTTGAAATATGTCGTTTTAACTAAAAACTGTATTTGTATAACTTGTAAAGTTGTAATGTAAAAAAACACAAAGATGGTACAATTCCACTATCACGGAAATACACCTTTTTGCATCGCAATCGGTGCACTGGGATTGTGATTATATTTATATTAAATTTATAATTACTAATATTTAGTGCTGAGGCAATTAAAACATTTGATTTATATGATGATTTAATGAGTACTTTCTTATCGTTTCATATACGACACAGATACATGAAATACATGAATTTTTTTTGCTTCTTATTTAAACTATTTAAATTTGATACTGTATAAATAATATACACCCTATAGACACCCTACACTCTAGTGGTGTAGGGTGTCTATCTCTCTCCACTAGCCAGCGTGAGAACGGGGGTCCAAATCCCCCAATCAGCCACAGAAAAGTCTTTGCTGTTGGTTTTTTCCTAAAAGGAATTGTCTTGCCCCTTGCCTCTGACCTTGTGTATGCCCGTATCTCCGTGATTAGGCATACTCAGACAGAGGATGTGGAAATTTCCCGATAGGTTTCCCAACAGTCTTTGTCACAATTGAGAAGACTGCCTTCATTTGCACAGATAACTACATCTATGCTAATGAGTCCTAATCGCTACCACATCCCTACCCTCTCCATTCATGTTGAACATCCGCTCTGCGGGAATGTCAAATAACGACCCATTACCTTTAACTAATTAAAAAGTTCTTCCATTGCCGTATATTTTAACGAAAAGTACTAAATTTTTTTTTTTAAATGACAATCTACAGATAAGCTCTTCAGTTATCGGATTAGATTTGGGTTGAATTTTTCCAGACAAGTTTTTATGGAAACATGCAACTGCAGTGCTAACTCTGTCAAACGATACCAAAAAATTCAAATTTTGTGACGCTGAACCTTATTGATTTTATACAACCTCGCTTTAATATCCGTTATTGCATCAAGTTCCTGTTTTTTTCTACGTAACTTTCGTTTACGGCAGAACACTTGATGATTTAATATTTGACACTAACGGTCTATGGCTAAAATAGATACTTTCCCAGCATAAACTTACAAAGAATTAAAAATTTTCCGCATTGCAAAAATCCCACACATGAAGTATGGTTTAAGACTAACTGAATCAGAAAAAGTCTTCATCAGTTACCGAATAGTTCTAATTGGGAATTGCTATAAATACTTTAAGGTATTTAAGTATATTTTAAGGGTTTTTTTTTTCAAAAAATCTACAATTAGAACTTCTGCTTTACAGAATAATAAATTCAAAATTGTAAATTTCAACTTAAATATTTCTCCCCTTGTGGCTGCTGCTTTTCAGTTAGTATCATCTACTCCCTTTCCCAAGGGAGGAGTATCAATTAACCTTAAACAATGCTGGCATCAACTACACCTTTGACGATCAACAAATTTTACTCCTATGACGTCTCCGAACTTTGTAAAACTGGAATGTAAGGACTGGATTTGAACTCAATGTTTGCTTACAATACGCATTTTGAAACATGAATCATTGCTGAATAAGTGTTAGAGTTACTTATACTGTACCTAATTAGCTCTTGTTAAATGCACTTCAATGAATTTGTAGGGTTTGCGCATTTGCTGTGGTTCACATAAATGGAGCGCTTTCCACGTGAATTTTGTTCTTGATAATTGTTCCATCAAGCAAATAAAGCAGTTTTCGTAAAATTGTACCTACTTTTTATAGTAGGATATGCCACTCTGTATTGCTGTACTTAAAGTAATGTATTGCTATTTTATATATATTTTCTTGTTAGGTGCCTTATACAGGAAGAGATTTTACTTTTGGCAAACTAAACAGCGTAATTGAAATCTACTCCTATATGGAATAAGCCTGCTTTGTACCTACAGTGCCTAATGTAGGATCAGCAAGATTTGCCGGTCTGCAAAGTGACTGCACGGCTTGTAACTATTTATTCTGGAGATTTCATGCAGGGCGAATTAGTAGCTTTTGACGGAGAACACTCCCAGCTCATTTTCGCAGTTTATTCCTATATTTCAAATGAAGTTGAGCGTATAGTGTTTTTTGAAGAGCCTAATAATTTTGCCGGCCAGTCATTGTGCCACAACAACAATTCATTAACTTGTGCCTTGTCATATTCTGGACTTGGCACTTTGACACGTCTGATTATCCTTGGAACGTCACTAGGGCACAATCTGTTAGAGCAGGTTGTTCGCAATATGCTTTTGTCTACAACGCACCTCAAACTCATGGCACAGTGATGAGGCAATAAACTTTGAAGTATTGGGTACATAATAAATATTTTTAATTTTGTTCTTCAGTTCAATTAAATTTTAGACAAAGAATTACAAACTGTTGAATTCACGAGGGGTGGTTGTAGTTAATTCTGATTCATCATTGGCATTGAAGCATGAAATATGCAGATTTTGAAGATTTATGCATTTTTCCGCATGCATAAGCTGTTATTGATTCAGCTCACACAATTGTAATCTCTTATCATTGTAAACTTTCAAAAATTTAACTTATATATGAAACAAAGGTATTTTTTCCTGGTGTATTCGTATATTACCCTTAAACGTGTTTGAACTTGAATGGAAGAGTAAAAAAGCATAAAATAATAGTTTATGAAGCCATTTAAGACTGTTATTGAAGAAAGCTAAGCACTTTCAAGCATTTCTCTCATTTTGGCGTAAGTGCCTGTAAATCTTAAGGTATGAAATTGGTTTTTTTTTTGTACAATCTAAGGCTAAACAATTGCTCCATTATTGTTTAAATAAACAAAAATAACCTCGAATATTATAGCAATAGGCTTTGGTATTAAATTACTAAATATTAGTTAAATACAAAAAAAATGCAGCATTTTGCTTCACTAGCAATAGTTCAATGTTTAATTAGGTACATTTTTAATGTTTCACTTAAAGCATATACTTGTATATGGGGGTAATTTATTACAAAAGACTGTGAAATACTGGGTCTAGATACCATTAATTGCTTTATACTTTTAGCCAAAATGCAAATCAGGCTTACTACGTGTTTTTACCCTAATCTTTCTGTTCTTAGAAAATTTAATTCCACAATAGCTTTTATATCTTTTCTATTAATTCGTTGTTTGTTGTATTGTTCCCTATGTTGAAAACTTGTATTTCAATAATTTCAAAAACTTCAAAATTCTATTCCAGAAACCAAAATAACTTTATTTCTGAATGGTTTCAAATTGTTATTTGTTCTCAAGCTCTTTTACTCTTTTTGTGAGAGCGTAGGAGTGATTGAACTCTTCAATATCTAAACTGAAGACAATTCACAGCAGAATTCAGTGTTACGTTAACTCTGCCGTAAGTGATCTAAAAGTAAAGTCTAAATAAAAGTGATCAAAAGAAAAAATTAATGATAAAAACATAATTAAATATTTAATGTTTAAAAATATAAACTGCATTGCATTTCAAATATTATACTTAAAATTTTCAGCGGTGAGTAAGTGTGAGCGGGAAGAAATTTTCGACAATACTAAAAAATCTATCCCGCGCTCAATAAGTTAGACCGCTATGTAAAACAAATCATTAAAAATCAATGTTTAGTTTTAAATTTAAAAACGGCCTTATCGAGTTTCTAGTGTTTCAAAATTCTTAAATTCAACTCAGATTTATGACAGCCAGTTGTGCTCATCCACCGAAGGTTTGCATTTAGCCAAGAGTGTCTACCGTATAAATTTAAAAATTATTGTAAAACTTTAGTAGTATACTTTTTCAATATGTGAAATCAGATACATTGTATAACATTGTTGTTTTAGATATATTTTGTCCTTTAAGTAGGAATAGTGCTCATATCCAAGGAAAATGGAACGCAGATACAAAGTTGCGGAATTTGACAACTCAGAAAACACTCCGCAAGTACTCAGTAACCTAAGGTCAAATGGTTGGATCAAGTAAGTTTCATAGAAAAAAGAGCAATTTAGTTAATTCAAAAATCCTATAATCAACTCGTTGTCAGTTGCAAACTTCAACTCGACGTACTTGAGAAGCGGGCACTTCCGGGTGGAGCAGGCTGTGAATTTGTATTCAGCCAGCCTGGGACAAATCTCCGTGTTCGGGGTGTATCATTTTATGAACATGGTCAACGAAATTTTAAGATTTTTAAGGTAACTTTTCAATTCACGTTTTTCGAGTTAATAACAATATGTCATTGGTAAATTTGTGTTACCAGGTGGGATGTACCTATGAAGTGCAACGAATCATCATGTGCAACTATAGAGAGCAAGGATACAGTACAATATTTAACACCAGATTTGAGTTGGTGCTATTTAATATCAAATTTAAAAGTGTATAAATTTCTGCGGATCGGTGGTCTGGTGGCATACGTGAAAGTAAATGGTTAAAGTTATTATTTTTCAATTGAAGCTATTCACTAACATACTTCAAAATGTAGTACGAGAACATTTGGCAAATGCATCCACTGACTTGAATGTCATGTACTTGAGAAATGTGACTTTAGAACATGCTGAGCTTCATGTCTACACCGGATGTGAATTCTGTCAACGAAGCGTAAGCTAAGACAACAAAATTTGTGTCAAATAATAGAATTCTACCTATTTTTGTCACATGTGTACAAAAACTTCCTTCAACCCGACCCTTACTGCTCAACGAGCTCTATAACTGTCATTCAAAAAATTATTTATATAAATATATTTTTTGAAAATATACATACGGGAACAATTCTTTGGTGCCTTATTTGACCTAGGTGACCCCTGACTCCGTTTTCACATTTAGATGGCCCCCAAACCGAAAAACGGGGTTTCGGGGTTTTTCTAGGCAATACTTCCATTATCATTTATCAATACTTCAGTATTTCGTATTAAGAACTTCATGTACAAAACTATGAACGATTATTTATTAGGCTTTATTATTATTTCATTTTATAATATTTCAATGAATCTTTGCAAAACAAAGTTTATTTTCCCGTTATAAAATTGAATTACATAAATTTTCAATTTGGCAGATCCGTAGTGGAAATCACCTTTGCCCTAACGAACACTGCCCTGGAGGACCTGGCGAGAGGAGTATACAAGTTTTCATGATACTTCGGGTAAACGAAATGTGCTACATATTATGTATTAGATGTATGTATATGATATATATATATATATATATATAATAGCAATTCTATTTTAGAATGTAGAAGTCAAGGACACTAATGGAAATGTTTTGGAAGGCATTGTTATTTTCAATGACTCTTGTGAACGAATCGTTGGAGGTCAAGCAGCCGATTTCTATTTCGACTCTGTACCGACGCGAATCGTCAGAAGTCTTCTGGGAACCAGATTAGACCTACGAGTTGTCTACCGAACGGTAAATAATTGACACTAAAAATTATTTCAAACGTAGTATGTCCTAGTTTCAAGTGTCCAACACGATTCGCCAATTTGTATTATTGTATATATTTTATACACATATAAATATTTATTATATTAGGGAAAAATTCAGGCAAATATACTAAATATATTAGACGATAGTGAGGAAACGCCACAGACTGCGGAAGATATTTAAGATGGTGCCGATACTTGTGTCGTTGTGTTTTTGAGTCACGGTGGGCAAAACACGATAGAAATGGTAGATGGCGTGTCTCTACACTTCTACTTGGACATACTTCCCTATTTCTCAAATTCAAGTTTTCCAGAATTTGAAGGAAATCCAAAAATGTTCATTAATCAAACTTGCCAAACTTTCACGGACGTTGTATTGCAAACTTCAAACTTTCCCGCTGACTTCCAAAGCGCCAATTTTTCGGATATTTTGATTTGTCATCCACAGATGCCAGGCGAACTCGCTGCTCGTAATGCTTCTGAAGGAACACCGTTTATTCACTACTTGTGCGAATTCCTAGAACGAAGTCCTTGGTTCAAGATTCAAGAAATCGTTAGAAAGGTGAGTATAAAATTGTTTTAAAATTGCACTTGTTAGTTTATTACTTATTATATTATTTACGTGTGTTATAATTTAGGTCGGTGAGCAAATTTATGGGCTAGAAATATTTCCACCTCAACTTCCATACTGTCTTCCAGTACGCTTCAGTCGACATTTCTATTTCCAACGTTCTAATTAAATTTCCATGAACAAATTTTGCGTTTTGCAAAAGTGGCTCTTATTTATACGCCAAGTCTCTATAAAAGTAGTAGAGTGTTTACAACTATGTCTTTTAGCAAATGAGCTTAAATAACTTGTTAAGGGTTTGAAATATTTTGTATATACTCACACCATATTGGCAATTTTATTATTATAATAATTATAGCGGAATAAATTTTACAACAAAAATTCTCCCAGTGCAAGATCAGATATCATTTCTCAACCCCTAATTTCAATTGTCCATTAAAATTTAAAAATATTAAATGTCTCAAATACTCTACAGCTTCACACCTCCATTATTTAGAATAGTACGAAAAATTTGCACTAGTCCCTTATGACGAAGTAAATGTAAATCAAATCGCAGCCTATACCTTTATCAACTATCATGCAAGAATTCAATATAATCTTAATTGTGAAATTTGGGCTTGATATGATGAAGGAATAAAATGTCAATGAGAATGACTTTTTGAAATGACAATATCACTTTGGTTGACATTTTCGCCAATCTCCGGGTGGATTTGTGCAGCGGAACTCTGTACAACATGGATGGTTGTCGTCACAGTGCTTATTTTGTCCAAGACAGCCCTGGAAAATTGAAAAGCTATATTAACGTAATGATTACCACAAAAATTGTATTGTTTACCACTGCGCTATAAGCGAAGAAATTTACGAAAAGTAGAAGCAATGTAACGAACTTTCCTAATCCTTTGACTTTGACCGCGAATGCTCACGAGTGCGTGAGGAAATTGGCGAGTGCGTGAGGAAATGTGCGAGCCGTGAGGAAATGTACATTAAAGCTCGAATTAGGTCAGTATTTGAATAAGTATGATCGCGAGCGGTCGCGAGGTGCGTGAGGAAATGTGCGAGCCATGAGGAAATGTACACTGAAGCTCAAACTAGGTCAGTATTTGAACAACTTTGACCGCGAGCGGTCGCGAGCTGCGTTAGGAAATCGGCGAGTGCGTGAGGAAAAATGCGAGCCGTGAGGAAAAATGCGAGCCGTGAGGAAATGTACATTAAAGCTCAAATTAGGTCAATATTTGAATAACTTTGATCGCGAGCGTTCGCGAGGTGCGTGAAGAAGTGTGCGAGTGCATTACGAAATCAATATTAATGTTTGAATTTGGCCATTACTTTAATAACTTTAACCACGAGTGGGTGAAAAAGTCTGTGGAAGCCTCTTTTACCAATATTTTGACAACTTTGACTTTGACACGAGTGCATTAAAAAATGTGAATTCATAACGATTCTACAATTTTTTATGTTTCAATATAATTTACCACAAATTAGTTAGACAAAATTAGAAGACAAATATTCAGATCATCAAGATTTCCAGGAACTTCTTCGTTGTGTTGGTTGTTGAAACTCTTATCATCAAAATCATGTCGAAAATGCAACAATTCCGACATATTACTGTTGTCATATATGCAAATAACAAGACAACAATGCCTAATAATAATGCCTACGGCAAAAATAAATCCATTTGATTGTTATTATTTTAAAGTTTTGTTTGCCTTAATGATTTGAAGCTTTTGTCCAGAATTAATTTTTTGACAAATCCAAAATATTGTCACCATAAAACCCATAAATTGTAGTATTGCGGTTAGCTTAGATTCGCTGAGTTTATCTCCATAATCGCGTTCCGAACAACATTTTATAACCAATTCTATCAGGCAGGCATAAAATAAACATCATTGCTTATTGCCAATTCATCTACTACTCGCGTAAATAGACTAAAGCAACATCAATTTTAAAACTAAGCTTAATGCTTCATTCTGAATTCTATACATACTTGGACATTTAAATCATTTCACAAGCTAATTTGCATCGTCAATGGATAAATTTGAAATGTTTATTTCCTCACGATTAGCAGTTATTAACGACATTGTCGCTCATTAGCCATTATTCGCGATAAAAGTTGAAACAACATTGCGCTAATTTGACTTTTAATTTTCTCATGGTTCGCACACTTCCTCACGCACCTCGCCGATTTACTAATGCCCCTCGCGACCGCTCGCTTTCAAAGTTATCCAAATACTGACATAATGTGAGCTTTAATGTGCAACTCCTCACGGTTAGGTTTAGGTTCGCCGATTTCCTCACGCACTCGCTAACATTCGCGGTCAAAGACGCGGTCAAAGTCAAAGGATTAGGAAAGTCCCAATGTAACGATAGAGAATTTGGAAATCAGCTTCATATTCTTGAGTGACTTCTTCAGTTAAGATCAATGTATTGTGTCACGACAATGATTTTGCTTTGAAAGTAGATGAATAATGCACGGTACAGTTTGCTAAAATTCCAAACCTACCATAGACCTTCAAAACAACAATATTGAAATAAACCTTGATAGTTAAACAATTGGCAATAACGCTAAGACACTAATTTGCGGAAAACGTTTTTCATAAAAGCGTGTGCTAGTGAGTGGGAGATGGTGGTCTTGGCCTGTTGAGTTGACTGAGAAATTCTGAGGTATGACGCTAATAGACTTTCTGCTGGGCAGTGTATGTGGGGATGACCACCGAGGAGCCTCTTGTTTATGCACAGGCTGAGCACCACCTTACGCATACCGACCCATGTTCCACTCACCACTACTACACCACCACTTTTTACTGTGCTGTTTTGCTAGAGCCGGGATATGAGCACCAACCCAAGTTAGGACAAGGGTCCTAACCCCCCGGACTACGGTCCGCGGGCTCAATACATATGACATTAACATTATAAAGGTGTCGACTTTTACGTATACACGACTTAAGTTAAGAAGGAAAATTGAAGAAAATTATGAAAAACGAAACAATTACGTGTCGTTGAAAAGAGCTCTCAAAAATTGGAATGACCGCAAAACGTAGCCACATAGTTACAAGAAATATACGTTTTCAATATTTTTATGTCCTCTTTGTTTGACATTCTAAGAAATCTGCTATTGAATGAACAATAAATTAATGTAAGATTTTTTAAAATATAAAAATCTAATTGCTTGTAGGAGTCATTGTGGTTAGAATCTTACGTTTTCAAAATATACAAAAACCAAACTCACTCCTGTTGTTGCTACTTAGCTTCTGTTTACAAACAAATTGATTTTTCCAGACGTGTTTTACTAGATGCACACTCACTATTTGTAGAGGTGGCGTTCCTTCTTGAATCGAGTACTATGTCCAGGGAGTAACACCTTTTCAAGAATCCCTGTAACTGTTATATGTTTTTGTTTGTTTGCAGGTAGTATATATATAATTTTTGTAAGCCAGTCACGCCAATCAGTAGATGTTTAAAGTAATATTCTGAAATAAATTAACAAGGTAATGAGAAATGCCGCTTTCAGCGCCAAAGGTACACAACCGTGAGGGTTATTCCAGAGGTGACTTTGCTGCAGTCGGGTTTGACAATTTATAAATGAATCGGACATCACTTGCTTCAATTAGGGAGGGGGATGAAATTTTTGAAATTTGACAACTCGTTCAGCTTATTTCAACTTAACTAAATTCAGTTTGAATTTATCAAGAAGATATCAATATCATTGCAGTAACTACTTCTGATACTACTCCACAATGTTACGCATGCAAATAAAACATGTGACTCCAGTTGATTATGGCTTACGCCAAATGTCAAATAAATGGTTTACAATTTGTTTGGTTCGGTCATCATGAGATTACCGAATATTTTGGAACAATGCTTTTGATTTCTATGATATCATTGACCCAGAAGGTCAAATTTGACCTAAAACCCGGAAGCGGTGCCATTCAATGCTCCATGAGTACCTGAGTAAAGACCAACTGGGCCCTTGAGGGTCAGGTTACGAACGAGGGACAGGAAGCTATGAGATGAAGAGATAAGTGAGGTAACAATGCTTAAAGCCTAAATACTTTAGGTTTTGTGTCCTTAATATAAAGCAACTCTAGCTTATTTTGAATAATGAATTTCTGCTTATAGAAATTTAAGTCCAGCAAAGGTTCAATATCTTTCGTATTAATTTGTTCTTCGTTGTAATTATAGTACCCTTTGTTTGAGGCCTTTTCAGAATTCTATTTCGAAATTTCAAAATAGTTCCAAATAAGTTCGAACATTTTCCTCCCACCATTCTAAAATTCTTTTTTATATTGCTCAAAACAGTTCAATTCCACGGAGAACTTTAGATTGTAAACTTAATATTTTTTCACTCTCTCAGATCGGTTTAAGTAGGTTTTCTGAAAAAAAAATTCTTATAAACAAATTACAAATTTAGTACGAAATAGCCAGTGATAAAGTTAGTCCTTAGTTTAACAGTTTGTAATATTTTTTAATTTTAAGCTAAACTCGTAACTAATTGCAATTCAAATAATGTTATACATAACATTCAGTTTATTAGTTTCATATTTTTTCTTTACAGAAAGAAATTAACAGTAAAGTTTGAAAAATAGCCACAACAAAAATCCCGCACTCAGAAAAGCCGCTAAGTCAACTCATCAAACATCTGTATAAGTTGTAAGTTTAAAGTATAAAACCAAAGTACTTTGTAAACGAGTTGTCTTAATTATTTAAATATTTGAAAGTCAAATTTGTGCCATCTACCCATGTCTTGTTCTTATCCAGACATCTGTGTTTTAGTTTCACAGATATAACTACCATCTGTAGTTCCACTACATCAAGTAGGAGGTATGAACCTATTAAACTAATTGAAATTTGAACTTTTACTTGCACTAGATCTGGTTAAGTTCTAAGGGAAATGGAACTAAGATCCGACGTAGCAGATTTTCACAACCCTGGACGTATACCGCAAGTACTTGGCAATCTAAGATCAACCGGTTGGATTAAGTAAGATTTATAATACGCTTCACCAAATCCTATAATTAATAATATATATAAATATAAAAACATAATAAAGTTGCGAACTACAACTCGAAGTACTTGAAAAACGGCGATTTCCGAGTGGTTCCGGTTGTGAATTTGTGTTCAGTGGACCTGGAAGCCGTGCACGAGTGAGAGGTGTATCGTTTAATGAAGACTGGGCAAAAAATTTCGATGAGTTTAAAGTAAATTTTTTCAAAACTAATTTCTGCAAAAAAGAGTATAATTAATTTGTGAATTTGCAACACCACCAGGTCGGATATACATATGTAGTGCAAAAAATTATCCTATGCAACTACAGAAACGTAGATTTCGCTTCTACTATTTTTAACACTCAATTTGAGATAGTGCTGTTTCGCGTCAACGTTATCAGTAGACAAATTTCCGTGGATAGATGGTCTGGCGGTGTCCGCGAGAGTATGTGACTATTGCTTTGATTAGTCTTGTTGTTAGTCAATTGACAAAATATACTATGTTTTATAGTACAAGAAACCTTTGAAAATGGGGTATCAACTCGCATGAATGTCATGTATTTGAAAAATGTTGCATTGCACAATGCAGAGCTCCATGTCTACACGGGATGTGAATTCTGTCAACGAAGTGTAAGTGATGACGAAATCCTATCGAATATTATAAGCAAATAGTTCCATACATATTATATACATATATAGTTTTGGTGTTGCTCATAATTACATTATGAGTTTAATTTTGCCAGATGCAAAGCGGCAATCACTTATGTCCTAATGATCGGTGCTCTGGAGGACCTGGGGCTAGGAGAAGACAAGTTTTCATGATCCTTCGGGTAAACCATAAAGTTCACAATTTCTTCATGCCATATTGTATCGCAACATTGTCATTCACGATAATTTTACAAATATTTTTTGTACTTTATGTTATTTTTAATTAGTTTATTATTTATATTTTAGGACGTTGAAGTAAAGGACATTAATGGAAATATTCTTAGAGACATTGTGATTTTCAATGACTCGTGTGAACGGATAGTTGGAAATCGAGCCGTCGATTTTTACTTTGACTCTGTACCGACCCGAATTGTCAGAAATCTTTTAGGAACAAAACTACACCTACGGATTCTCTACCGATTGGTAATTTTTAGCTCAAGGTTTTCTTAACTGGTTTTGTTTTCTATATTACCGGTGAATTCATACAATTGTACCATTCTTACTATATTATATTTCATAACTAATAAACAGGGTAGCATTCAGGCAACAGTGTTGGAGGTTTTGGAAAGGCCTGAGAGTCCGTCGTATAGTATTGATGCGATTCCAATTGAACCACAAACACAAAACGGCAACAGCGCAGATGTAAATATTGGTAGTGATGCATATGACGCTTACTCCCCGGCACCAATCATTGATGTTGAGCAACAATTTGCTTTTCTGCCATTACCTGTCAGTGCCACACGGCGAGCAGAGAGGGTAAGATCATAGTTAGGTATTGTTTGGCAAAGAAGCCTTTTCGAGGAAAATTTCTGACCAAGAAACCGATTTTTTTTAATTTCCCAAATATTGTGGCAATGAGAATAATAGTAAAACAAAAAGTGAAAAAAAAAGTTTAAAAAAAATTGTTGGAGGCCTGAACAAGTTGTTACAAGAAATGGATTTAATCTTATATGCTTGTAATTAATAATATTTTTGAAAAGTTATTTTTGTTTACGTTGAATTGATTTCTGGCACTGTTTTTTAGTATCCTCATACTTCCGGCCACGTCCTGATTGTGAACAACTACTTCCCAGATAAAGACTACGGAAACCAATACAGACACGGTTCTGAGAAAGACGTATCTAGCCTTTCTAATGCGTTGACAGCCCTGGGCATGACGATTTACGGAATAAAGAGAGACGTCAAATCTACTGTAGGTCAATGCTAAAGTTTAAATACCAGTAAATGACAAATACAAGCTCCACAATCTTAATAAAGTTGCATTACATTGTAAACGCCTTTTTTATAGGAATTACCCGGAATTCTGGAAGGATTTATCAATTACTTAAAGGGAGTTGAAGGAGCCGACACTTGCATTGTTGCATTTATGAGCCACGGCATGCAAAACCGCATAGAAATGGTTGATGGTGTTGTAATGAACTTTTATACTGATATACTTCCCTACTTTTCCAACTCGAGATTCCCTGAATTTGAAGGAAACCCGAAAATTTTCATTAATCAAACATGTCAAAATTTTACGGACGTTGGACTTGCCCATTCAAACTTTCCCTCTGATTTCCGAAGTCCAAACTATTCGGATATCTTGATTTGTCATCCGCAAATGCCAGGTATGAGCGCTGTTCGTCAACATTTTCAAGGAACGGCTTTCATTTTCTACTTATGCCAATTCTTGGAAATAAGTCCGGATTTCGAAATTCAAGAAATGGTTCGAAGGGTAAGTAGAAATGTTCCTTGGCAATATAAGAAAGTATTAACTTACTTATATATACAATGTTATTTATATTATTTATATATGTTTCAAAATTTAGGTTGGAGAGCATATTTATGGACTCGAACAAATTCCGCCTCAACTTCCCTACTGCCTAGCAATACGATTTCGACATTTCTATTTTCAGAATTCTAGCTAGACCTTGGTAAAAATAAGTTTTGTGAAACTTTTTAAGAAAAATGCGCTTCTAAATTTGTGCAAGGACTGTGTGCAAACTTAACACAAAAGACAAAATTACTTATTTTTGATAAATAAGT
>VYYI01002568.1:0-14492 GCA_021029175.1 Bilobella aurantiaca | reverse complement strand
TAAAATTATTTAATTATTCTAATGTTGATTATAATTCTTCTACCATTCCTATTGGCACTACTTGGTTGTACCGTTTTACCACGGTTTATTTAATAATACGCTTAACATTAATTTTACGTTTTTCCAAATAATATTTTCCTTGAAACATTAAAATTTCGAGGGCACCAGATATATAAAACAACATAAGTATTATCCCACTTGTATAGGAGATGGAGCACGACCAATGAAGATGAAGTGTTAAGCAGTCATGTTATGTAAAAACTTGTTTGGGATATATTCAAATTGATTAGCTACGCCCATCTATTAGGCTATTACGGTTCTCCAAAAAATGATTTGAAAAATTTTAGCGCTGTTAAAATTTGTGGTAAAAACTTCTCAAGCATTGCTCGTGTCGCATCTTGTACGTCAAGTGTGGACAAAACTCCCTATCATTTTATTGTAATAACCCAAGGTAACCCCCGGTTTTGAAAATTTGTAAAAACATGAAATTAAATTGTCTCCTTTTGATGCGCTAAACTTTAGAATGAAGCATTGTGCAATTGACAAGTTCATGTCAAAAGCTTCGCAAGTGGAATTTTCCAAATTGACAATACGCTTCTTAATTTCACCAAGAAATGTTGCTTGCTCAAATGTAGACCTAAACGAGTAATAATTATTGGACAAATGAAAAACCAATAATAACATAATGGTGCGTAGCCATTTTTGAAGAAATGCGTGATCGCGTAACCGAATTGTCCTATGGAAATTTCAAGGCATAAATTATTGAATATTTAGTCCGTATGGTTGGCGAGTAGTAATTACGATACGATATACAATAATTGCTAACTTTTTTTAAAATTGCTTCTAATGCTGTCAAGGAGTTCAAGCAATAAATATATTAATAATTAATTGACTAATTGATGCTTTAACAGAACAATTCACTGAATTAGCGGCAAAGTCTAACTTAATTTAAGTATTTTAAAGGGTATTTAAAAATATTACTGTAATAAGTTCCAAACTAATTGTGAGGTCAAGTTTCGAGTAATTCAACATGACCTTACGCACCAGAATAAGTAAATCTGAAATTGGGGTTCTCAGTAGTATGTTTTAGTAACTTATTAGAAGCACTCAAGTGCAGAATTATTCAACATTGATTTATGATACTTTTAAGAAATCTCTTATAATTGAATTAAATACTTAATCACCACTATAAACTGAATTATTCAATTCCGACAAGCAGTGCGATAATAAACTACTTTCCATAGCCTGGTGGAGTGCAATCAAATCCTACAATCAGAGCTTTACCAACCAACGGGCATGGATCCGTCCCGTTTATCATCAAACGGTTTTCTGAGGATAGTGCGCAATGTTCTTTGTTTTCACAGCTAAAAGAATAAAGATATAGTTAATAATACGGAAAAATAAGTTTGTTGCATAATAACAAAAATGCGCACTTCTCATGGATGCTCTGGGTATGGGAAAGGACGTTTTATTTAGTTCATGCATCACAGATTTGAAGCATTATATAATAATATAATATACTACAATAATATAATAATTGCTTTAATTTTCAGTGATTTGTTGTTTCGGAGCGCAGTTAAAATTTTAAAGTTTTTAATAAGACTTACTTGTTTTTAACGTAAGAATCGGCAAGTGTTTGATAGTATGAAATATGAACATTTTCGTCACAGCCTTCTTCGTCAGGTCTTCCGTAAAATGTAGACCGTACCAAAATTCTATGCAACAATGGGCATATAATCATTCCTGCTTTTTCCTCGGGAATATGTATAACGTCCTCGAGTACTCTATCTTCATATGTCTGCACGACTGCGGTACTCAAGATGCTTGCACGTTCTGATGGCTCGCATGTCATGCTTAATTGTATCAGGTGATAAAGCACCAACAGTAAAACCCATTTGGAATGTGTTGGGGCAAGCTGGAAAAATCAGTGAAGTTTAAATAATTATTTAATAGTAAAATCTTATTTATACATCCAATACGATGTGCAAGCTACTTCCGGATACTTAGTGCTAGATTTTGTAAAACTATCAACAGTTTATATTTAGTGTATATGGTGTAATATTCTTATTTTGTGTACATTTAGGTTTGGCGAAGTGGTGTTAAAACACTGACCACTACTTTTGCACTCTCTTATAATGAATGTAATTGAATTTGGCTTACCATTTTTAGTTTTTTTTTTTTCAAATTTTGGAGCAACGGGTGCTGTATTCAACGCAATATGAAGGATGAACTTGATGCCGTAGGATTCGATTCATTTATAGGAATTCCAAATCAGGCATCACATTACGGTTTCTCAGAGTTAAGCTATGCAGAGTGCAATTAACTAAATAATAAAATGAGCTGTAATCAATGCGTATTAAATTCCGCTTATAGATGAGACAATTCTTTCAATACTTGCTAGATTTTAAAATTTTTAAATCTTTGACTCTTCACCTCCTACAGTGCCTAGAACAATGTTATTGTTTATCCTAATTTTCAATTTTTGGCACGTCTTTGAGCAAATTTGTTTTTGATATTGTCATTTTCACAGTTTGTCATTTTTTTAATATCAGATGTATTAGATTGTATTAGAAAATACAATTTTTGAAAACTTTAAAACTTTAAAAATCAAATTAAGAGTGGTCAATTTTATATTTTTGAAATGTTTAGACTTTTTTTTCTTTTTCTCACTAATCAAAGGTAATTTTACAAACGTAATGACAGTTGTGACCCTTATGGTTAAAAATTAACATGTGTGTCAGATGACCCATATAGCATTATAAATTTTGTTTTATTTTTTTGTTTACGGATTAGCACAATTAAAAAAAAAATTGCGCGTTAAGTCTATCTTATTCTATGATTAATCTTTAGTTTATATTACAGGAACCAAATAAACTATTCCGTCTCTAAAAAAAACTTTTCTGATAATACATAATAATGAATTCATGATAAAGCGTTAATTTTTATTTGGCGTCTTTCATTCATCCGATTCTTTTGTAAGGGCCGTGAGGTCCAGTTGGCTAGCAGTTCCTTACCACTGGTTTCTTGGGATCGAATCCTGCTCCGCACTATAAAAAAGTTACATAAGACAAAAACCGTCTATGCTATGGAAATCCATAGAAGAAGGAGGAGAACTCTAATGTGAGATGCTTTATCTCGACTGTGCATTATCTGGACAATCTGCATATGCAGATGGTTAGCATAAGGGCGTAAGTCCAACCAAGAAGTTCTTTATGAAATAATACTAACTCTCTCCCTTAAGGCACCTGGACTTATTAGGAGGATGTGCAGTTTGCCATCTTTGCTTCTTAAAGGTGCGGAGATAATAGGGAGGCGTTTGGCAGTAAATTGCATGGAGTTACATTGCAATAGCCCCGATTGAGGCCTGAGCGGTGGAGAAAAGATACCTCCTCAATTAACTTACATTCATTCATCCGAGTATATTTAAAACCTATGGAGTGCGCCTCAAGTTACAAGCGTCATAAGCATAAATTTAGTTTCATTAGAATGCCATGGAAAAGCCATTCAAAACTAACTTTTGGAATATTTCAATCGACAACGCAACGTTAACAAAAATAAATCATTATATTAATGCCTATGACGTGCGCCTCACAAACATATATTTCATACTCCACAAGCTGAAAACTATATTATAATATCAACCTTTGGATTACAATTTTAAGCTACAAGCCATTCAAACTTCTTGTTGAAAAAACAAGTTGAAATTTTCCACAAATTGGACACTACGCATTCAGTATGGCTTGGATGATCTGCAGAAGAAAAAATTCTTAATATAGATTTTGAATTATTAGTACATCCTCATCCTACGTTTTTCTTGCAATGCAACAGATTGAATTGTCTATCCAACTGTGTGTACTTTATTTGAATACACTTTTTTGAGTTGTAACGTTTCATGCAATATCTTATATTAGTGTTACACGAGGAAGCATGCAAGGAATGTACAATTTTTTTTACTTAAAAGATTGGCAAGAATTTGACTTATTAACCTAAACCAAAAATTTTCATCAATTTGCTCAAATTGAAGTTTACAAATGTAGAAGTTCAGCGAAGAATATTTGAGATAATTTCAAACGAAAAAAAAAATTCGAAGATGAGGAAAAGAAATCCGCCTAGTAAGATATGATTGCACAGTGTTTAGAATACCTTTTCAGAAAAAAATGTATGTTGCATTTTGAACTCCAGAAAAAAATACTACTTTGACAAAACATGCCTTACCAATATCCTTACTTAATTGTTCAATTCTGAATTGTGCGTCAATATTTCCTTTTAAGTGTATATGGCGATATTATTAGTTTTATATGAGTATAAAAAATATACCCTCTTCTAAAAGCTTCTTGCTTTAACTCACTTTATGTGTATTCTATTTGACGAAAATCCTTTTACACTGTACCCAAAGAGCGACTCAGTGCCAATGAAATTGAAAAGTAATTCAAACCTAAGTGCATCTACCTTTACTAATAAGTTTGTTTGTTTTTTTGTTATTATTCAATGAAGCAAATTAGATTACATTTATTGGAACTGTAATTTGAATAATCACATCCGAATGATATATGCAAGTTGGCGTCTGTTTTAATTCAAAGATGTGGCGCAATAATAATTAAACTCAACACATCAAATCGGAATGTTTAAAGTATACAGTGTACTATAGACTAATGTAACGAACCGCATAATTTGGATCATGCCTTATGGCTTTTCAATGCAACGGAATTTCATATACAAGGATTTTGGAACCAAATGCCACGGGTCTTGAGTCATTAAACGGTTTTCCGCATTCCGGATTCTGATCATATTGGCAATTAACATGTCCCTGCTTTTAATTATTACAGAATTAGAAATCCGAAAAACTTGTATAGATTAAAGGCTAAAAAACGGAAAGAGGAGAAATTGAACAAATACAAAGAAATGAAAACAATCTTAGAAATAGTTAGAACATAGGAGCAGTAGAAGATATAGCAGGTATAGCTTTAGTTTAAAGTACTAAATAGTCTTTATAAAATAGAAAATAGACTCGCTTTATTTTTGAAAATAAAAATATATCGGAAATCTAATACTAGAACTCCACATCCAACTTTGTAAAATTAAAAATGAAGTGCATGGTTGTATCCTTTCTATGGGCTTTGTGCACGTAGGGAAAATTAGTAAAAACAAAAACGTCAATTGACTTTAAAATCGAATTCAATTAAGCTGTTGCTTAGGTTTTGGTGAACTGGCAGGCTGGGCTGGGTAGGGGTAACATAATGTTTATGTTAAATTATACCCAAAAATCCTAATTATTTAATAATAGGATTAAAATTAAATTTACGTTTTTTTAAATAAAATTGTAATTGGAACACTAAAATTTCGAGGGCACCAGAATACAAAGGTACATAAAACAACATAAGTATTATCCCAGTTGTATAGGAGATGGAGCTCAACCCTGGAAGATGAAATGTAAGCAGTCAAGTTGTGCTGAAGTCTTGTTTGGAAAATATTCAGACTAATTAGTTAGGCCCATCTATATTGGGTTATTGCGGTTCTCAAAAAAAAAACACTTGAAAAATTTGACTTTGTTTGTTGAAAAAACTTCAACAAACATTGAGTAATCTGCCGACTCTTCTCAAGCATCGTTTATACGTCAAGTGTGGGCAAAACCTCCCATTATTTTACTGTATTACACCAAGATAACCCTAGGTTTTGAATTTTTTTAAAAACGTAAATTAACTTGTTTTGATGCTCTAAAATTTAGAATGAAGGAGTGCGCAATGGATAATTTCATGTCAAAAGCATTTCAAGCGGAATTTTCGAACTTGATCTAAATTCACCGTAATAGCGGCAAAGTCTAATTACTAAGTTTTTTAAAACTTATATGAAAATATATTATTGTTGAAAGTTCTAAAGGAGTTGTGAGGTCAAGACGATTAGACCTAAGGAAATCTGAAATAACCTCAGTATTTGTATTTTAGTAACTTATTATAAACAATCAAGTGCAGAATCATTTTTATATTGATTTTGGATACAATTAAGAATTGACTCTTATAATTTGATTAAATACTTAATCAATATTTAATAAATAAAATAAAAATAAATTAAATAAAAATTTAATTAATCAATCGCGACAAGCAGTTCGATAATGAACTAGATTCCATCGCCTGGTGGATCACATCCAAATCCTACAATCAGAGCTTTAGTGAATCAACTCGCATGGATCCTCAGTCATTAAACGGTTTTCTGAGGAAAGTACGCAATGTGTTCTGTCTTCGTCTTCACATCTAAAAAAATATAGTTAATAATACAGAGCAATTTAGTTTGTTAGGTAATAGCAAAAATGCGCACTTCTCATGGATGCTCTGGGTATGGGAAAGAACGTTTTATATATTTTATGTATTACAGATTTGAAGCATTATATTTTAACATAATATAATAATATAATATAATAATTGCTTTCGTTTTCAGTGATTCTATACTCCGGAGCGCAAGTAAAATTTCAAAGCTTATTTTAAGACTTACGTGGCCTTAACGTAAGAACGAGCAATTGTTTGATAATGTGAAATATGAACACCTTCTTGACAGCCCTCTTCGTCTGGCTTTCCGTAGAATGTATAGCGTATAAAAATTCTATGCAACAATGGGCATATTATGATTCCTGCTTTTCCCTCAGGAATATGTATATAGTCTCCGGGTACGGGATCTTCAAATGTCTGCACGACTGCGGTACTCAAGATGCTTGCACGTTCTGAAGGCTCACATGTCATGCTTAATTGCATCAAGTGATAAAGCACCAACAGTAGAACACATTTAGATTGGGTTGGGCCAAGCTGGAAAAATCAGTGAATTATTATTTAATAGTGAAACCTTATTTATACATCCAATACAATGTGCAACCTACTTCCGGATACTTGCTGCTAGATTATACAAATTATCAACCGTTTTTATTTTGTGTAAATGAGTAATTGTTGTCATTTTGTGTACATTTAGGTTTGGCTAAATGGTTAGGTTTAGGTTAGGTTTAGGTTTTGGTGCACTTTTGCACCAAAAGTGCACCAAACTTTGAAAAAACTTTGTTGGTTTTAGAGAGTGCACTTTTGCACTCTCTAATAATGCAATAAATAGAATTTGGCTTACCATTTTCAGCTACTTTTAAATTTTTTTGGAGCGAGTGTTGTATTGAATGCAATGTTTGTAATTTGAATGATGTACTTGATGCCGCAGCATTCGGTTTTTTATAGCAATTCCACGTCAGGCATCAAATTAAGATTTCTCAGAGTTAAGTTATGCTGTTCGCAATTAACTCAAAATAAAATGAGCTGTTACTATTTCGTATTAAATTTCTGCTTACAGATAAGACATTTATTGCAATACTTTTTTTTTAATTTTTTTAAACTTTAACCCTTCCACCAATAATGCCTAGTAACATTGTTATTGTTTATTTTAATTTTCAGTATTTGGCAAGTCTATGTGCAAAATTTATTTTGATATTGTCATTTCCATATTTTGTCATTTTTAATCTAAGGTTCGAAGTGGGTTTCCGTATACTTTTAAGAAACTTGCGGTCGATTAAGACACACGTTTTGAGTTTAAGCAAATAAATCGTCTTATACTTTACTTTTGAGGAACCTGCTCTACGATTATTGAAAATAATATTAAACCTTCCCGTTTACACTACAACTTCTTGGAATTTTTAATAGAAAGTACTATTTTCGAAAACAATAAATATCAAATATAGGGTGGTCGTTCCAATTTTATATTTTGTTAAATTTTTTGGGTCTTTTTTACCATTTTTCAGTAATTAATGGGACTTTTTAATGACAGTTTGTAGGACTCCTTTATGGTTAAAGATTCATCTGTGTGACACATGACCCATATAGCATTATAATTTTTATTTTTATTTATGTTGTTTAAGTATTAGCACAATTAAAAAAAGTTGCACGTTAAGTCTATCTTATCCTATGATTACTCTTTTGTCTACAATGCAGGAACCAAATAAACCTACTCTAAAAGATGTTCTTCTAATACATATAATGAATTCATGACAAAGCGTTATTTTTATTAGCCTGTTTCATTCGTCCGATTTTTAGGGCCGTGAAGGAGTTGATGGGAGGATTGTCAATCTTTATCCTGACTCCTAAAGGTGCGGAGACGATAGAAAAGCCTTCGCAGTGTATTAGATGCTTCTACTGCAATGGGCCCGTTTGTGACCTAGACGGTGTGAAAAAAATACCCCTCCATTAACTTACATTCATTCATTCAAGCGAGTAAATTTAAAATCTATGACGTGCGCCTCAAGTTACTAGCGTCATAAGCATAAATTTTATCTTTGCGTTCGAATGCGATGGAAAAACCATTCAACTAGTGGAATATTTTATTAGACAACGAAAAATTAACAATGTTAAATCATTATGTTACTGCCTATGACGTGCGCCGCTTAAGCACATGCTCCACGAGTTTAAAACTATATTAGAATGTCAACCTTTGGATTACAGGCGTAAGCTAAGATCCATTCAAACTTCTTGTTGAAGAGACAAGTGGAAATTTTCCACAAATTTGAACGCTATCCATTCAATATGGCTTGGATTATCTGCTGAAAGAGTAATTCTTCATATAGAATTTGAATCATTAGTACATAAACATCTTATCGTTATTTCTTAAATAAAATATATTGAATTGTCAATCGAAATTTTCTTTATTTAGACGCATTTGTTTGAGTTTGAACGTCTCATGTTAAAGAATGTACAATTTTTTTCCTTACCCGTACAACCTAAAAAAGATTTGCAAAAATTAGAAATATTAATGTAAACCAAAAAAATGGCTTCAATTTGCCCAAATTGAAGTTTGACTCGAAGATGAGGAAAAAAATACGACTGGTAAATTTGTTAAAAGAACATGCATATTGCATTTTGAATTCCAGAAAAAAAAACTTGCAGAAAAAAAATTAATCAGGTCACCTTACGAGATCATAAGTTAACTTCTATTTCCTGGTTATTGCTACCCTGATCTTTACTACATTGCACAGTGGGGCCTGTTAACGGTAGATGTGTGCCATAAACCAACTATGTAATCTCAATACAGCTATAATGTTTTTTTTTATAGTCCATAGCCTCTTGCTTATTTGTCTATAATATCTATCCATTGGATTCAAAACTACATGTTGTAGCCGTGGTCAAAGTTGTGTTTTTACATTAGAAGGATAGGGTAAATATGTCGGTGCTTTGATTCTCTACGATTCCCAAGATATCTAGAAGTCATACACGCGGACTTAATCATTACTTAACTATCTTCAATTTTGCTTAACCCCGAATCCCTCCATGCATTAGCGTAGATGTTACAAGTTGTCAAATATCGCTTAATGGCAGATTTAAAACAACGCAATTTTGATATAAGTTTTCTATATAAAGTAGGTAAGTAGAGTTTAGCAAAGTATATATTTGAGTTTCTTAATCATTTGCGTGCAAATAATCTCGTTCGGAACGTCCGTAAACGTATTTGTTTTTTCGCTATCTCCTATTCTAATATGACAACTATTTTTGCTCTTCAATTAAGACCCCAATAAAGGCTGTTTTTAAGTACAATTGCTAGAAGGAGCTTAAGTAAAGTATATCGGTTTTAATAATGTAATTTACCTGTTGAATAGAGCATTTGCCAATTGTCAAATAAATAAAATAATCGATAATGTAATTTGTGGACATAATATCACGCATATATACCATTTGAGAAGCAAATTTTCATTAAAATTCTAGGGTAAGAAATAAAATTTAAAGTTTGAGTAAGGAGATCGACAAAAAATTAATTTAACTTATTTTTAGTGTCAGAAATTTGAATAGTTGTTAGTTTGATTGTTGTTGAATTATGGCACCGATTCAGTTGTTGTAAGTCATTCTTAAAGATATTTGACTAATAACTGGATTATTTTAAGTACGAATCGAACCGCATTTTTACTATTTTTTTTCTTACAATTATTTATTCAAAATTTATTAATAATAGCCAAATATAATTGACCTATGACCTGGTGTTTTAAAGGATCCCCATCAATTTTGTTGGGCTAATTTTTTTAGTTTATCTTGTTATTTTCATGGTTTTTCTTTAACCTTAAGAAGTTTGAAATCGAAAAAAAAAGACTGGAAACTTCATAGGCACTCCTGTTTTAGGACGAGCTTATTTCGCTTTAGTTTTGAATAAATTGAAAATAATTTAAAAAACTTAATTATGAGTAAATTTACCTTTTGTCTGTTCTAAAGGAATTTCAAAAAGGTACCTTTGTTTTTCCAAAATAACTTTGGAAAGGTTTTCTTTCTAATAGAACTCATTGCCTTAAGTGTACAAATTTTTTTAAACAGAAAGGTTGCCTTCAAAATAAATTAGACGCTAAATTCAAGTAACAGAACGTTCAGCACAAATTATATATTTACAACTTTACACAACAACTTTATTTGAAACTTGGAAAAACGCTGCAAACGACCTTGCTTATTTGAAAAGGTATTTTTAAAATAACACATGAAGATATAATTTGGAAGCTCTTGTATCAATCTAAGTTTGTTGTATTTTTTCTTTTAAATCAGAAAAATGGAAGGTCAGAGGTCAACCAGCGCTTACTCTGACCGGCTTCACAAGTGCCTCAAGTGCCACAAAACACTCAAAACGAAACAGATCCTTCAGAATCACTTGTTGTCACATTCTAACCTCAGACCCTTTAAATGCAAAGAATGTTCAAAGTTTTTTAAAACCAGTTGGATCTTGAAGAGACACAAAGCGGTGCACAGTGGTGAGAGGCCCTTTCAGTGCCCCCATTGTCCCAAGTCCTTTCTTCGACAATGTCAACTTCAGGTACACATACGAGGTCACACGGGTCAAGGGCTCCTGAATTGTCTCGAGTGTTCATCCAAGTTCAAGTCAAAGGGAGAATTAAATACGCACATGATTAAGCACACTAAAGTTAGCAGATATATGTGCGTCATGTGCAAATACGCCGCAACGTCCCAGACGCATTTGGACCGGCATCTCCTTGCTCATACAAACGAAAAGCCCTTGGAATGCACATTGTGTCAGAAGCGATTTGGAAGCGAATATACTCTTAAAGTCCATTTGAGGACTCATGCAAAAGAGCGAGCTTACAAGTGCGCGCTTTGCAACTACGCTACAAACCAACAAGGCACGCTTGTCGCCCATCTCAGAGGACACACTGATGAACGTCCCTTTGCATGCACGTTGTGCCCAAGGATGTTTAAGAACAAAAACACTTTGACATACCATCTAAAATCGCACTTGCAGGAGAGGCCCTTCAAGTGCTCACTCTGCCCAAAGGCCTTCATACTGCTTTCAGGCTTGAAAGATCACAAAAGCGTTCATTCAGCGACTAACACTATAAAATACCAATGCGGAGATTGTGGAGGCACATTCAAACGCAAGAGAAGTCTGACTGTGCATGCGCGTCTTCATTCCGTTGAGAAGCCATTTGATGCCAAGTCTGCAATAAGACATTTACACGGAAATTCACATTGAATCGCCACGTTTTGTGCCATTAGATAAAAAAAAAACTTCTCTCTGCCACAAATAAACGTTTAAAAAAAAGCAGCGGATTGCCCATGCGCAGCCATTATGAATATACGAAGCGCAGGAATGAACCATGGCTTCAGCCAAACTTTGTAAAATTTCATGATCAACTTTTTCTTATAAATTATTGTATTATTTATTAAATTGTAAATTATTATTATTATTATTATTTGTATGACTTTGTATGAAAACATTGAGCAATATTTTGTCAATTAGGGACGTCTTTCTCGAATTCATTTCGCTAATCTAAATTGTTTTTAAACTAATAGGCTTATTGTTAAATAAATGAGCACAATTCATGCAATTACATTTTAGAAACCGCAGTTGGCTATAACTTGGCTATAATCTCTACATTTTTTTTGTCATCAAGTGACCGCTAGGTACATTGAATACCATAAAAATAATTTACATGAAGTGACTTTTGACGAAAGTAAGAAAATACAGGTAGAATATATAAACAAAACTTCAATTGTATTATAATTTGAAGTTTATAAATTCAGCTAGTTAGGACAAGAAATCATTTAACTTATTCAAACTATTCTAATATAAATATTTACACCGTTATTTTATAAACGATGAAATGAAAAGTCATTTTGGGAGTCAACAGGGGGCCACAAAGAAAAGTGTCATGTACAAGTGTTGTTCCTTTTATAAGAGTCATTTTTCATGGTGTCATTGAATAATATCGTTGACTTTGGGCATTGACGGACAGAAATGACGAAAACACAAAGTATTCACTTTGATTCTGCTAATTGACTGTATTTTTGTCATTCCCATAGATTTTTGCTTAATTACCTTATAATTGGTAATTAACACCTAATTGTTATTCTTCACTTTCTAGGCTTCAGATATGTTCCTTATGCTTGAAAATACTACCCTACACTTAAATCAATTACTAATAGTTGTTCATAATTATTACTATCATCATTTTAACGATTTAATAATTTAAATTCAAAAGCAGTAACCATTTTAAGAACGTTAAGAGAACTCATTACTAAATAGATAAAGTTGTACAATTTAAAATACTGTATTAATTCCAAACGTATCCCATTAATGTTTTACTATTTAAGCATGAACACAATGTTCGGTTATTCATCTAATGTTTTTTAACTTTAAAACCGACTTAATTTCATCACATCTCAAAAGTCTGGTAAGGAATTTTTTTTATACTCCAACAAATTTTTGAATCATACCTAAATCAATCCTACCTAATCATCCTCTAATAAAATAATATCTTTACACATTACAAATTCACAATTCTTTTGATATTTCAAGAATATTTTATACGGGAGTTAGTTTGTCACAACTTATAATTATTAAGTTAATTCATAAAATGCAAATTCATATATCTGTAATTCCTAAAATTTCAGAACAATGAAGATGTTACTTCTGATGGGTTTTCTTGTCGTGGTGACTATGGCAGGAACTACCAACGGATTGTGGTGCTATTGCTATACTACGGGAACTCATCGCTATGATGTCGGAACTAGAGAATGCTGTACGCAGGTGGGGTACTACATGGACGGGAACCTTTTTAGTGGTAAAAATTGTGACCTTGGAGGCAACACGAATAACGTGAAATCCCAGTACTCGAGTTGCTGTAGTGGCAGGGGTGGTACTATGTCTTGCTTGTAACCTGGATTCGGACACTCCAAAACAATAAGTGTAAATCTTCCCTTAGTTTTATGCTATTTTATGTAAACAAATGCTTATAATAGCAATAAAACCAATCCTTGCATAAGAGATAAACTTCTACAAAAAACAAATTCTGTGGTCATCTGCTAGATAGCCTGTTCTTAAATTGCTAAATATAAGAGTCGTATTTCTTATACTGTAAACTTGTTTGTCGGTACTTCTGACATCGTGATTTCATATCATTCAGCACAATTCCAGTGGTACCTGCGGTGGTTTAGGGTAAAGTCCGGCAAAATTTTACCTTCGGTTTCCCATGGTCAATGGTCACATGCCCGTAGCCCGTGGGGTTAGGAGCCTCCTCTTAACTTGGACAGTACCGAAGTCGAGTCCCGGTAGCAGCAAAGTAAAAAAAAGTGGTGGTAGAGGTAAATGGAAGCGTGAAATTTTCCAGATCTCTTGATAAGTTTCTCCAAAAGGTATAATCGAAAAAAATAAAAATGTACATACTAAAATGGAATAGAATTCCAGGGTTACTTTTTGCGTCTTTCACACTTTAATTGCTATGGTGCGACTCTCGAAAGCAAGGCAAGAGGTTTTCATAGGGATTCTAATTTTCTTTGTTCCCATCCACCGTCACTTTTTTTTGTTGAAGCATTAACTGATACACTAAAACTTACCTACATTTATAAGTTTCAGGGCTAGAGGTGGGCATCCACTATTAATTTTGGTTTTAATTCTTTACGAAAAAGAGCAAAGTAGCGTTGCGTTGAGACTTTGCAGTAAATAATTGTAAAATGTAGTTAAGGCTACCCAAAGAAGCATGTACTAGGAGACGTAGAAAGTCGTAGGACGGGCTTGTTTTTTTATTAGTACATCACTTTAGTTGTGAATGTGTACTGTAGCTTGCGTCTGCGTATTATTTGTAGAAGCAAAAACTTTAAACTAACTTAGTATAAACTAATAAATATGAATGCATCTGAGGTATCTAGCTTCTACTTGTTAAGTAGCGGAAAAGAAACAAAAGTTACTGTACGTTTTCGTTCTCTCAGTGGTTCGTCCGTTCGTCCGAGTAAAATTTTGTAAGGAATGGGCAGTGACCTCCACTTCCCAGAAATTAACCAAGTGAATAAGGAGGAAAACGGGTACTTTGAGGGCCCTCTATTGGTAAAGAGAGGGCCTCTCTGGGGTTATTTGACCCTTGATCTTAGCCTAAAGCTCTTTAGGGCTTAAAACAGCATTATGGCCTGAAGGCCTAAATAATGCTGAGCCTTATATATAGTCCCAGTGACCCGCAAAGTAACCCCTGGACCTTCAAATGACGTTTTAAGGTCAAA
>VYYI01002567.1:0-14493 GCA_021029175.1 Bilobella aurantiaca | reverse complement strand
TGTTGTAACTGTAATTAAATATAATAGAAACTACATGAGCAGATTCAAAATGGTACGAGGGTAAATTCATGGGATCATTGCTACCTACTTATCCAGGCTCCCACGGAAAAAAAGAGCCCAGAGCTAAGATGAAAATATCTCTCATAAATATATATTAACAAATGACTGGCTTTAACGAGACAATGTAACGGCGATATTCTTAGGGGAATGACTGAGATCCTCTGCCTGAGTATAGATCCTACTCAGTAGGAACCTACCCAAAACTCACCCATGGAATCCGACCCAACGCCCCAAATTACCACTAATTTTCTCACGGCCATCCTCACAAAGTTTTCCCTCACAAATTCGTCTTCCTCATTAATAAAAAACCATTTCGGGAGTTTTGATATGAAAAATCCTCGGACGGCTCCCCAGGTCATCATAAGCCAACTCCGTGGCTCCGATACGACCACGACGTTCAGAGAGTCACGGAACAATGGCCAGTAGTGACGAAGGTAAATGACCTCGTTAAACTCCCTCCCCGCCGCTCTCGTAAACTGCCACCTCTAATTTGACTATGTACGGGAGCGTCGAGTAAAACATGGATAATCACTCCCGGCAGTGCCCCTAAAATATTTAGGGAATGAGGGACGGGCCATGAATTACTTGTACGATGGCTCGAACCCATCTCCGAATTCCTCACACCGCCCCTTTAATTCTCCCACACCATGGATTTTCACGACGGTAATAACGACGGCTTCGGAATACCGCCTTGCCAAACCAGCCGCCGGCTGAATCACACTTCCAAATTCCTCCGCGTCCTTCCGCCAACCCGATCCAACATAAATGTAATTTCCCATCCTGTCTGGATGGGAAATTTTGGACCGCGCAAAAACGCGCCAGTATTCAAGAGGGCTAGAGACACAAGGTTCAACTGAATCGGAACTACTCCCGGATGGACGTGGCTATGTTTCCTAACACTCGGAGCCACTTGTCCATACTATAACCTTTCATCCACGTCCTACAGATAATACAGTTGAAATTCGTTAAACTCGGTGCGAAGCGATAGTGAAAATCTCCATCACCATCCTTCACCCGGCAAACTCTTACACTAATTCAAGTAGTTGTTAATGTCGTCTTAAAAGCTGACGGCATACGGGCTCCAAGGGTTACATTGCATGAGGCCGAGTTCCAAATGTGCTGCTGCTGTAAAGGTTATGCTATCGCTCCATTTAACACTAACTGGACTATGCGGACAGAGAGTCAAGTACACATTTAGACACTTGAGAGATGCATATATAAGGAAAGAAGAGGCCCTCATCGTCGCTGCGAACGCGAGGTTTCAGAAGGGTGAAAGAGATATAGAAAAGTACACAGATGGGTATAGTATAAAGTATATAGAAGATGAGAGATTATTTAAAATTCGAAGCGCACAACAGGGCGTGCTCTGCTTACCTCTGAACAACTTCCATCATGACGTGCGAAGAATTCTCTAGCTCTGCTTCATTCTGATGATTGCATTTACACTGAACAGGGAAGAGGAGTAGTGGTAGTAGTAGTAGTAGTAGTAGGATGATGACGACGACTTAATTTATTTCCGCAACAACATTCCTTCCTACCATAAAAGCAGAATGTTGCGTCTTTAGCCCAATAGGTAATGTTCATGGGGAAATGGCATACGTAACAACTTGACAGGGTACAAATATTATTCAACCACTCCGGCTTACATCCTTTGAAAATACTAAGTCAAGAATCTCTTCGAGACCCGACTAGTTACCTTCAAATCACCACCAGCTATAAAAGAATTGGAAGATATAAAGTGTATGGGCAAAAGTGATACCGAAACCCAATTTACTTTTCCTCCCGGTTTTCTCTTATTACTACTGTAGACTAACCAGCTCTAAAACTTTATATAATTCCCTCCAGCCCACTCGAAAAAGTTTGGGTCCACACAACGTGTTGCACTCCCGGAAAACTTTTAAACTTCCAGCTCTCACAGCAACGTCAATGAAGTGAATGAAAACCCAGTCTGAGAGATCGCTAACTCACTCACCACCGCCACCACCACCACCACCACTCGGAACGGCTGGTGGACAACGAATGACACTTGCCCCATTACTGACATTACCATAGCAATGTACTCTGGAAAGACTTTTCAGTATGTATCTCCCTGTATGCACTTAAACAGGCTCGTGTGTATCCTGCAGAAACTTTTTGACCTTGGAGGGGTACGGAAATACTAGAAGAAAGTAGATGCTTGCTCCGCGTCAGGACAACTGACTCCTTGATTAAAACAGAAACGAGAAGAGAAATGGAGTGATGTCAACTGTGTGTGTGTGGGGATACAAGACAACTCTTCCCCTTCTGCTCCTCCGACTATCTTTCCTCATTCGAAGTCAACTGCCAAAAGTTGAGTAGGATAAATCTGATACGAAAACGAGCAGTTATTTACCCAACTAATGCCATGCGGCACCATGTGCTGTTCTGAGCCAATGTGAGAAAATTGAACTTTCCCAACAGCCCAAAATCTTGCTCACAAATACTGTGAAGGGCAAAGGCTCTTCTTCTTCGTCTTTTCTTGCTTTCCTAAACTGTCAACACTTGAAGATTTACAGGGCAGCGGTGGAAAAAAGTTATATGCCTTGCTTGTAGTCACTTGTCCGCTCTGTCTTCTGCCCCCATACCGCAACGTGTCATTTTACTTCCAGGCTTTTGCACGAAACTTTGCCACGCTCCCAATTCCCACCACCCCATATATATATATATATATATATATATACATGCATATAGCCAATAGCCGTCACAAACCAAGGCTCTCACTTTCTCACTCTCGCAGTCCCTCCAGCCACTAAAGCTCACCATCATATTGGATCTCAACTGTCACCAACTCCGCTGCTTCCTCATCTTATTGTCAAGTGCTCAGGTCACGTCCTTCCTTATATTCTAAATTGGAAAGTTGGCGGGTGTAAAAGAGCGTCAAAAATGACGAATACTTAACGCTAAAACTCCCGCGTTTCACGCTCACACATGCACTCCCTCAAATACAGGCGACCTACTAATATGATCATACGTGGGACAGAAATGAGGACTAGCACCCACTCCTGCCACTCATGACCTCCGCATGCCTCGTTGCTAACACTAATATAATATGGAATCCCAATGGCAAGACCCATCTACTCGGAGACTTTCAGAGAGAACATGACCAACGATGCTGGACATCCGGACGTCATAACTCACTCCTCGGACGTGGTAATACTTTATAAAAAGACAAGAATTTATTTGTCCCACGTCTCTCCAGCCCCATTACCATCGCATACATCTTCCCACAGTGTTGTAGTACAACAGGAATAACTTCACGTTTCCTCCACTTGCTCAGTGAGCCAGAAGCGGGCGGGAGGATGATGTCACGAATAGATGCACACAGGGAAATTATGAGTATCTCATCCGCCGCCAAAGTTTACCCAAGAAAACTGTAGGCTGAGGCGGAGCGCGTGCTATACTTGAGCAGGATAATGTCTCGTGCAAGACTGTGATAGAAAAAGTTGGAATTAGTTCCAACTTTCTACCGCCTCGTAATCAGGCTTTCCCTACACCAGCCGGACGGCAGGGGAGCTTCCGGTCTTGCATATGCATATAAATGCCTGTACTGCGACTGCATACCTTAAGAAGGCTGTTGCACCACTTTTTTGGGCCCGTAACCTCACACACGCTATCCCCACCACTATTTTTCCACGTAAAAAAACTCAAGTCAAACACATACAGGGAGCGAATGGACGAGAAAAAAATGTGGAGTTTTGGGAAGTATGAGTGAAAATACTAAAACGTTTTCCTACATATTTATATTTGATCCTTCATATATCGCTGTGTACTCTTCTAACCGTTTCTTCGAGTTGAAACTTCCAAGTTGGAATGAGTGCCCGCATCTCTGACGCAGTATTTTGGGCTGGGATTGCGAACTTTTCCCTGTTTAAATTAAGAAGTCATGACTGGCCGCCTGAGTTCTGGTAGACTGGACTAGATCAGGTGAGTCAACTCATGGGAATGCAAGTGTGAAGGTTCTCTCTGCCCCCCCTCTCTCTCTCTCTCTCTGAGTACATAAACAAACTGTAACTCATACGGTTCGGCCATCCTCACGGCACTTTCCTACTGACGACATTGCACAAGTATTACACCTCCCTGCCTTCCAAACCGTCTTCCTTTCCCCACTCACACCCTCCAATTACGCCAGAAGAAGTAGAATCAGGCGACTACAACATAGCTCATGAATATTGAGTGGGACGGGGCAGACAGGGACTGACGATTTGACGACAAGCGGCTGTGAGAGGCTCCCCATGTAAAAGTCATGAATGTGCGTTGCTCACTACGACGACTGTGAGATTCGGCGACGACCACTTGAGAGTGGAACATCATTCTTACACCATTATATTATTGCTGTAATATATAACACATTGACACTGCGGGCTGCGCTGGAGCCCAGAAAATCATAATAATACGTCCAGCCTCCAAATATACATATCACAAAGGTTAGTATTTACCAAAAAGTGCAGTGCATATTAGTAACTCAGCCGAAGCACTTTTTAAACTAGTAGCGGTTTAGTATATGTATATGGATATGTTTGTATGTATATATATATATATATTTAATAGCAACAGTTTATCCCCGGGAACGATATAAGCTGCATAAGTTAGTGGACTCAAACCGTGAATTAACTTCGTGTTAGTAAATTCCCAGCCCCCGCCCGCGGCCCTTGTTCGCAACTAAACTAGTGGTACACGAGTCCACAAAGGAAAATTGCATGGAGGGAAGTTAATGTATTACCTCTTTATGCGAGGGCAGAGCTGCCGCCGTACGGAGGGAGCAGGAGAAATGAGCTGAAAGCTGGAGAGTCGGAACGACGATTGTCCAAGTATGCCTTGTTTAATCTCGAGTCACTCGAAACACGGCCGTCCGTCTGTCTTCCTCCCATTCCATGAATGCTCTCTCTTTATCTTCACCCCCCGCTTGTCACACTCTGCCTAATGTAATTAATTAGGCTCACACAGAGTTACTGCCCCATGTCAAAGCCCGCACTGAAGTGCACCACTATATATACCTTATTATAAGACAGTCTTGTGGGGCTCCGCACGTTGAGAGGAGCCGAGAGGAGCGTGTCTGTGTATCTCCCCGTGTGCTGAGTTTTGGGGACGTTGAGAAACCTGTCGATGTACTGTTTATGATGTTCTGGAGTCTCCTTTTTTCGTTGAAAGTAAGTGGTCGTTGTTGAAACTTGGTCTGGAGCTGGTGTATGTGCTACCCCAGCGATTGTTGACCTTATGGTTATGTAGGCCTCAAACGTTCAAATCTTCCCGTTCCGTGGGCTCGGAAGCAGAGCGAAAGGGAGTGAGCGAATGAGCTCGCGATGGACGAGAATTTCTTACCGTCTTCCTTCCTTCAAGTCAGAATGAGGATAGCGCCTTCACCACCACCAGCTCGCCCGGGTCGTGGAGTGTGTATGTGTGTGGAAGTCGGTCGCCGCAAGTCAGCCAGCAGGGAAACGGTCGTACTGCTCGCTCGCATGTTAGGGGTGGTGGTGGTGGTGGTGGTGGCAATAGCAGTAGAGCTCTCTCCGGTGCGTCCTAACCTAAAGCTCTCTCAAAATTCCTATATAAAGGCATGTGTGCTCTCATGGTGAGTCGGAGTATGTGTATAGAGACAGTTGGAGAATGTACACATCAAGTAGGGGGATTGGGTGGAAAAATATATATGTACTCCGGCTATTATTTTACGTGGTAGTGGTGGAGAGCTTGTATAGAAATGGCAGAGGGTACGATCGATACACTCTGTTGTACTGTCTTTCTGGAGGACCTTATATATTTATACGTCGAAGAGGAAGGGCTCCTTATCTTTCCCGCACACATAACTATCATTTTCTGGCTCGCAGTAAAAAGCTGAACAATGCACTCCAATGCTATGCTAGTTCAACTGTTACCATAAAAATCCAGGCCCTTCCACTAGCAATACTATTACCACTACTACAACCACTTGGACTACGTGTGCAACCAGGGAGGAGATACTAGTGTCTTATCCAGCTTGGGTAATTTGTAGGTCAACCGTGTAAAGCCGCAATGTGTAGTCATAACGGGGAGGACCTTCCTCAAATATGGTTGTTGGGGCAAGAAGGGATGTGTGTTAGACACAAACTCCCGCACATCCCACACACAGGCCATGGTATTTTTCTGTCCGTATTACTACTATTACTATTACTACCATTTTCCCTCCACTCTCCAATGGTAGTTCGTATAACCTTCCACTGTCCGAGGCAGAATTTTTGCAGGAATGGAGGAGATAGTACGCTTCTGGGGAATTTAAAACTTGGAGGCAAGTGGAAGAGAAAGTTGTGTGTCTGGACGGAGAACGGCGGAAGCAAATTAAACTCGGAGTACACAGCTCACTGACTATTTTGAGGATTCGGAGAGGATGGTAAAGGAATTGAGACGGAATGGAGACGAGACATTGATTCTTCTCGGACTGTGCTGCTCGGACTGGCCTACTATTGTTGTGCTTCTGGCGAAGGAGCGGAGATGGAAGGGCTCGGTTATAACGTACCTCATGAAACGTTCGTTTTCATTGTGCTCTCAGTTCGTCCGGTATTAGATGGAAATAGATAATGGGCGGCGGCAGTATATAATTCCCACCTTGAGTCACACCCTACAGAGAATGTAATCCCGGTAAAACAATACGTTCTCCCTCATCATTCAAATATACCACATGAGTCATTATCATTGGCCTGTTTGTCGGTACAAAGTAAAGCTGTGGGCTTTCAGGATGGAAGCGGACGCGAGTCTACTCTAATATGATATGATTATGTATGTATGTACTACTACACGTTTCCGCGGATCTGAATATATGGTGAAGTACGGGAGGGTCATGAAATTTTTAGTACGCTTTATTCAAAGGGACGTTGAGGATCCTCAGAAGAGCGTCAAATGGGATCCCATATACCGCACTCACTACTCTCTCCCTTCTCTCTCCATCTCCCTTTCCAGTCCCCGAAAAACTTTTTTCCCGAGTGGATTTCCCTAAAGTTACGACCTCCACTGGTGAATACTGAGCACAGGCTGGGCGGGGGAATTGAGAAACTGTAGGCATCCCAGTAATATCCCATGTTCGTCTGAGCCATATCTCTGTCCCACCAGAAGCTGTTTCCAGTCTCCACGCATCCATACCCACACATACACACGGAGAGAAAGACGCTCACATAATGCAACGCCACGACAGGCTAAAAGGGAGGCCCAAGGGACGGTTCACTGTGTACCCTGTACCGTAAAAAAGTGTCATTCCACGCGCCGTCGGTCTAGTGACTACCAGCACAACAACCGTTTTCACTGCAGCTTCCCTTATTTGCACCACCGCTGCGAACTATTGTTGCCGATGGTAGCCGAACTAACCGTACATAGCGGTCCAATCCCGAGTCAACACTCTGTCTGCATGTCTATATATGGAGGCAGTACATAAAAGTATGGGTTCGCTCAAGGGAAAAGGCTCAGTAGAGTGAGAATGACGAAGGAATCAAGGTATAAAATAGAGATGTGCGTCTCAATGCCAACACTTTCTGTTTGTTTTCCTCTCCAATGACTTGCACGTCTGGACGGAACTATTTACTCAACAGTGTGAAGGTGAATCGAGGTCTTCGCATACATATGTGTGTGCATGTGTGAGGAAAAAGTGGGGAAAGAATCTTTAGCTGTTGCTGGAAGCCAATGCACTGTATAACGAGTGTGTACGGTAATGCTACATGACAGACCTTGGCACTCTTTCCAATTCACAAGGCAGAGAGCGGGAAAGACGGAGCTAATATTAAGAAAAAGCCATCCATACACTCACATAAATACACACTACACACACACACATGCACAAACACAGAGAAGGAGACTCGTACTTTCTCAGGATATTTCCGGATAAAGTGATAATAACTGTTTTCCACTGTCGCCCATACAAATCCACTGCCACACATACACACACCAACATCCTCTATTGACAAATGCGATCCGCCCATCTAATAACATCCCGAGTTGTTCCACTTGAGAAGGGGCGCGGGGGGTAGTTTAGAGCCTCATTCCCGTTCGTCATCCTCACTCAGTCAGCACTGCTTCAGTTCTCCCGCCTTGATATCCCATGCTACTCACAGTACAAGCCTTGCTTACAGAGATAAACTACTCCACGTCCATACATACGGTTCATAAAGGGATTTTACGGGGAAAATTCCTCATGAGAATGATATTTGGAGATGCTTTATCATCTCTCCGCTCCACTACCACTACCGCCTACCTCCAACTCTCCGTCGTTCAGAAGAAGCCAACAAAAGTTTCTAAAAATAGTCAGGCTCAAGACAGACACACTTCTGCTGTTACTACCAGCAGCGGCGGTACAATTATTTTATGAGAATTAGTTTATGAAGGAAGAGACAAACAATGTTGAGATGGATGAAAGGGGAATGAGATTCATTTGCATTACAGTTCTCACAGTCCCGTATTGTGTAATCAAAACCCTTAGCGTTAGTTCAAAAGAGCTGGATACTCGTCCAACAGAGGCGGAGAGGAAGAGAGGTAAAGGCAGAGAGGACTGTTGGAACTAAAGACGTCATGGAAGAGGGAACACCGTAGGGTGTTTATAATAAAACTGATGAAACCTGAGAGTTGACTAGAATTACATATCCATTGCTAGTACTCCTATTTCGTTCTCATATTATGCTCGGCTCATGTATTCAAAATGCACTGGCGGGTCCTCCGTTGAATGGCACAATTTGGCTGGATGGTTTCTCACAAGCTTGATCTGGCTTTGTGTTTTGTGCAGGAACTCCCCATATTCATTTTGTGTACGTGGAAAGTTGAAATTACCGTCACTACTTTCCATTCAGTCACTTGAATGGAACAACATGGATCAGGGGATTCAAACCAAATGCATAACAGCGGACTCTTTCGCGGGCAAGACTCATAGTTTCCTTCTGCTTCCTCGAGTTTTTTTCTCTCAAAGAAAGAAAGGTAGATTTTCCACTCTGTGAAAATCTTATGGGCCCAGAGGCTGGCTTTTTATGGAGGGATCCAGTGAGTAAAGCAGCAGGATTGGAGGAGGCATAATAAGGTGTAGCTGGCGGGAGTGTTTTAATATAAATTTATTCCGAGCCGCACTTTGGGTGCCCCACTAAGAAATGGGATATAGACTTGAGTTTTTCAGGACCAGAAGCTTTTTACGGCCCAACTCATTTGACAAATCAAGCTTCCCTGTACCTTACAAGCATGCTTGGGGTGATAAAGTTAAACGGCTAATCCATACAAATGCGGAACAGTGTGGGAGTGTCGTGAGAAATTGAGGAAAGTTGTTGGCAAAACGGGTATTATTTAGTAGTAGGTGTGGGGTAAGTGATCCACTTTTCATGCATAGTATATTATGATACGGCACGTACCATATCCATAAAAATCTGCAGATCCCGTCATAAAAGGATACGAATAGGGAGGGAAATATTAAAGTGACTTGTTTCAGAGTTGCTCGAAAATTTTCCCAAATCTACAATCCCTCTGTTTAAAAGGACAAGGCCAGAGTGAAACGGCAGGGTGATAATTGAATACATAGCTCTGCTTATTTTTTAATCTTTAAAATTTTGGAATAGGACAGGAATGGACACAAGAACGCAGAAGTTACAAATATTCATAACATCGATAAGCATTAGCGCTGGTGGAAATTTCAATTCACTCCGTTTTTCTGGCCAGCGCTAAATCATACTCAGGCCAGGAATTCAGGCGAAAAAAAAATCTCATTTTCTTAACACCACTGCGGTTTATCAAAAATAGGCATCCAAGACACTACGACGAGCACACCGCAGTGAGTTGAAATGTAAATCTGGATATACATCACTCAGATTCCACTAATTTAGTTTATGATGCCCATACCATCCCACGGTAATACCGACACACGTCTCTTGCTGGCTACAAATAGAGAATTCAAATTTCCATTAGCGCCAAATCTAATTGTCCACTGAGATTTATTTCTGCGGCTAAATTTCTCTTCTTCCCCGAAGCCAAAATTTTGGGAACAAAGCAATTACTCAGCTGGCTGCGAACCCGCACTAAATCCTTCCTCAGGCCTAAGAAACACCAAGTCTTTCCTCCTGCTTTAAAAACAAACATAGGAGTCACTACATGTAAGGATTACAGGTGTTTTGAAACACATCATACACAGCGCTGACTTTAGCCCGAAACCATGGAGGCGTGGGGTGGGAAAAACAAGTACCAAGGGATCCCTCGTGGAAATTTCAATGTGATTTACTCCAGTGACTCGGACTGCATTTGACACATGTGGAGTATGAATACAATCTCGGCATGGACCATGCATGGGATCAGGGGATGTCTCTATGTTTGTCTATGTGGCACGGCAACAACAAGGGGATAAAGTCACTCTCATTTTTCTCCTGTATTCCATGCATATGCCATGCTGCCACACGTGTCATGCAAGATGACAGAGAATAAGAAGGGAAATTTGTCATGAGAACAGCCCCGATCCCTCTTCGACAGTGTTCACAATCTGGTACTACAACATGTATGGGAAAATACAAGCATGAACAAACGCAAACGCCCGGACACGCTCCACACAACTTATCAACTGTCAGCCGACCAGTACACACTGCTATTCCCATTTATTTATAGAATGTATTGCAGCAAAAATTCCAAGCTCCATAAAATTTACACAGAAATGGTGGAATCTACAGCGGATTGTCCACAATGACAAATTTCATGATGATGACAACCATTTGCATGCTGCTGTCCTTGCAATATGTGAAATGAGAAAAAACATCCTGGAATTCTTAGAGTACAAAGATTAGATTGCTGTCCATCCCCTAGAAACTGCTACAAAGCAACTATATGCTGAAAAAAGTTAGTATCTTTCTATGTGATGAAGATGAGAATTTCCAGTTGGTCTGATTCACCGTGATCAAGACGAGGACTGTGAAGCTACAAGGCTACATGCAAACGCACACGACTTCCTCTCAAGCATTTTCCCCGGGCCGTCGTCAACATCTTTCTCTAATGGGCAACAAGGCGTTTACAAATGGATACAGACAAGCAATATTTCCTCGCACTTCCTTCCTTTTGTATTCTCCCTCCCTTCCATCTCACCCAAATCAGTCAGGGGGAAGCTTGTAGGAGATACTGTATCTGGATGTTGTGACGCAATCCTGAAGACGTAGTATTGAATTGGGCGCCATGTTTTTTTTCGCCCTGGAACCTAGCCAAGGCTTTCCGCCTCTATGAGGGAAGTTCATAAAAACTTGGACCATTCACTCCCCATATCGGACCGGAGGAGACTAAAAACAAAAAGGCTAAGATTCTAATGTATTTTCTACGGCAAAACGATGGGTGGAACCTACCCCACTTGAACGTTATGGGAGTCCAAAGGTTGGCTACACACACTACGACTCTCATTTCCTACGTCTTCCAACTGGAAATTGCCGTGTCCGCGACGAGACTTGATGGTCTTTTGTGCTGGTCATCAAAACGGTTGGCTGAAAGGGAATAGGTTTTTCTCCACTCATACTCCGACTCCTCCGAAATTTCTCATTAGCTCCCCTGCAGGGTATCCTCCCGTAGAAGAGCGGAAAAAGTGGCTCATATTTCATAGAAACTAATATCACTGCGGAGCAGTGCCAATTCAATGCTCGAGAGTTTCCTTAGTTGTGTGAGGCACGACACCACCACAATGAAAATAATAGAAGAGTAGTTCACGTACATTTGTTACCCTTCAGGGTTGCAAAAAGTTCCCTAGAAGAAAGCAAATAGTTAAAGCGATTGATGTGAAAGTTTCAGAGTGAGAAAAGTAAGAGTCACTCTTATCTTTCTGGTTTAAAAGGGAAAAGTTGAGATGAATCCATCTCTTGCAACAAGTTTCACAATTCCTATAATATGCCAGAGTTTTCGGTGTACATCTTTCAGGATTGTTCAAAGTTCCTCATCGTGGTATTCCCTATAGCGGGGTAAACAGCCGTAAGACTGGCTGGAAATTGAAAATGTAGAATGTGGCTATAGGTACTGAAGACTCGGTGTAAAATTCTAATGCTGGACCTCTGAACTTGATCCCGAATTCTGAACACATTCTTCACATACTTTACACCTTTCCTATCCACCTCCGAGCTATCAAATTTCCCTGTTTTCCCAGTATTAAGCATTGTTGCTCCCATGTTTATAAATTTGCCTGTACCCTTTCCCTGCTTTTACAAAAATAAACCATTATTGTTTCCACATCCACTGTCCTCCTATCAACTTTCCCCAATGTAAGCTATTATTACTTTGCTACCTCTTCTACCGAGAAACTTTCTCTGTTTTCGCCAACTGAGCCATTATTATTCTCGCGGCCTCTACCAAAATTTTTCTCTGCTTTCACCACACATTTTTGGATAAAATCCTACACCTTAACCAGCGGCATTTTACCTTACAGCTTGTGCAGCTCATCTACTCTATTGAGCCACTCAAGACTCAAAATATTTGCCAACTCTGTCCACTGTCATATGTATCCCACATCTCCCATTTTGAAAAACTATGTATCCATCCCGGAATTCTTCCATTCTCACCCCTGCAGAGAATGAGAAAGTAAAACTCTAGAAAGGGGTTCACACTATCGTTCCTTTCTCTGCCAATTTCAATCCCAAGCGGCTGGGTGAGTGAGTGGTAGGCATAAAAGGGAAGATGCTCCGGTAACTGGTATGCAGATTCTCCTCTTGGATCCCTTCATAAGCCACTTGGATTCTTAACCGCTTCTTGTAGTGGTGAGCTGGAGGGATATCCAAGGTTGGGAAGACATAAATAAGGAGGGCATGTCAACTTTTTCTTACCTCTTGTAGGTAGAAGGCGAGATTCTTGTGGTTTATGACTCTATTACGTAGGAATGGAATGTTTCAGTTTCCCACGCCTTTCTCCCTTACTTTCTTTTTCCCCGCCTCTTTGAACGTTCTCACAGCTCCCCCTTTTGAAGGCTACTATACATGAGGGTACGCATAGAGACTGTCTGGCTGGGAAGGGAGTGAGTATTTGTATCGACCGTGTAGGGAATGAAGATGAATTGAAAATAATACTTCGTAGTAGGCACTCATGGAGGAGCAAATGAAAATCCCTGGGTGAGCTTTTCACTTCTCTTCACACTTTTTCCGGCTGCTGCGGAGGACGGAGGCGAGGAATCCAAGATTTCCTAAACCTGTGTAATGCATCCTGTAATCTCTACAACTCGCCTCAGAGAATGTGCACAGACACCCACATCTGACTGTGATGAGTATATATACATACTCTACTCACTTCCCTCTCATTCAGCGAGGCAGGAGCAGTCCGCTCACAGGGCTGACATGAATAAATGAATGAAAAAATAAATGGTTCTTCATCACCCGGGGACCTCGCTATCTGCGGGACCTCCGCCTTTCCTCCCAGCCTGAATTTTTCTATTAAAGTCACACACACATACACACATACGCATGCAGACACACTCACATACGCATATACGCACGTATATAGAGAAACACTCACATATACACAGAAAAAGGGTCAGTATTTGATGTCAAATGAGAGTAGCCATTTACTCTGGCAGTGGAATTCTTAAGAAATTGGTTCCGACATGTACAGCTGGTATTTCGGAACCTAGAAGGATCCCAGGGGAAGCTATCAAGTGAACTTAAGTGTGTTTCTCCATCAGCAACAAATTCTCCGTCGTCTGACATCATATTATGCTCTTCAGACCAGTGATGGTCTTCCCCAAATTCAAGGAGTAAATGACAACGAGCACTCACCCAGTGCCCCTCTGACCCCTTCTCGGTATGTTCCCCTCGGAGAATATACATTAAAAGACGGACAAAATAGGGCTAAAGCCAAGTTATGGGACAGGCTCATTGTGTGAGCAGAGAATCTTAAACTGCCGAGAGGATCTTCATAGCTGGGGCGTGGAGGACGGGAACAAACGTGATGTTTAGCCAGCCCTAGAGCATTCGCTAAGAATATCCCTGTAGAGATGAACGAGTTGACTGCAAGGAAACTTTGGAAATGACATGAGAGGTTAACGAGGGCGACGGGGAAGCAAACAAGTTGGGCCCCAAGAGATGACTGCTCGTTCATTGTCTCTTCCATACGTACATGGCAGCTTGGCTATTCAAAAGGAATTTTCTGGGCTTAATCAAGTTAAAGATGAACCATTATAAATGCAGAGGATCAACTTCTCATGAATCAACCTACAAAATTCATTAAAATGTCAGACTGTCATATCCCTCTGAGACTCCCTCCTCATTAACATTTCACCGAAGACCTATTCAAATGACGAGGAGGCAGGCGGTCCGGCGGACCTTGGAGCAAGAATGGAAGTTACAGCATGTTCTCTGCCCTGCGTAGGTCCATACGGAGGCTCCATAGAGCTTTTCATTAGCATCACTTCTTTAGACCATCCCAAACTAACGAAGGCCACATTACTGGCACGTTGGCTCACATACTCAAAATTTATGTACATTCAAC
>VYYI01002566.1:0-14494 GCA_021029175.1 Bilobella aurantiaca | reverse complement strand
TTACTGTTACTCTGTTAGTGGATAGGACACACTATTTTTTTAAATTTCCATAGGGGGTAGTTAGAGAAAGTTCAAGAGCAATATTCCCCAAACTTCCACCCTACCTGTTAAAACCAAAACACAAAACATAAAGTTCAATACATAAGCAAATTTTCTAGCTGCTACCAGCTGCCCCTAGCCAGAGGAAATTAATGTATGCCTTTCCAAACATACCCTTAACATTATTTTTAAGGAAAAAGTCTAGCAGTGGGGCATAGCCCAAATTTTTACCCCATGTATTTTTTAGACTAATTTAAGGTCGCTGAGTTCGAATCTGTAATTAGATTTGTGCGGTCTCGTCAAATAAAAAGTTAGGCATTTTTGAAGATATTAATTTACCATGCAAATTGTACAAAATTTCTTTTTTAATTTTTTGGAATTTTTTTTAAACCTAAACGTTAAACTAAACTTTTTTGTTTGACGAGACCGCACAAATTTAATTGCAGATTCGTGATCAGCGACCTTAAATTAGTTTAAAAATACATGGAATACTGGAATTACTAAATGGATTCACTTCAGCAAATGTAAGTAAAAAATGTTTTGATGTAGGCAAGTACTCTTTTTGTGGGTTTTTGAATATTGAGAAAACACTGCTAACCTTACCACAATTTATTTCATGAAAAAGTAAGTAAAAAAATTTGTATGGGAGAAAAACAATTTATTGATTTTGGGGTCATTTGGAAGGCCATTGATAACAGAGGGAGGAGTTCATGACCCTTTTGAAAACCGAAAAAAAGGAGAGTTATGTATATAGCTTACTCATTACATTCTCTTGGATGCAAAACTAGCAAAAAGTGAATTTTTTATGTTTTGAGGTGTTGATTTATGGGGTCATCAATTTAAAGAAAAAGTTCAGGGGTCACCGGAATATGTATGGGGTCTTTGGAGGGGGTCATGAATGTGAGAGAGAGGAGGGGGGTCAGAAGCTACAGTAATTTTGATCAAAAACATACCAAAACCCGAATATTTGGGTTTGTCCCTTCTTGGGTCACTCCAAGTTGACCCCAATACGGTGTTCGAACGGCAGGGTCATCAGTATTTGTTGCAAATATTTATGGGTCATATTGATGGACGTTAGTTTTTGCAGGGTATTAAATACAAAGTGAAAAGATGAGTTTGTAATTTAGGACAAGCAATCCGGGAGTTTGGACCACTGTGCATGGCTGTGACCCCATACTGACACTTGGTGACCCCTACTGGCATCTGCAGGTTTGAGAGGAAGAGAGAAATCCTTCCTACTCGACCTCCAACAGAGGACTTAGGGGGACCAAATCCGAGAGCCAATCAGAGTGTAGTGCAGTGGGTAGAGGTAGGAGGATTATTTTGTGCCTCACTCATGGTCGTTCATATGGGCAAAATAGCATGTGGGACGAACACACAAAAATTACATGGAAAAACTTCCTTCTCAATTTCGGTGAGATGATTAATAAAATGAATAGATTGGAAACATAATTTTTGGTGTAAAGAAGGTTTTCGTAAGTCAAGTGGTAATTAAAAGGTGAAAAGGTCCTCTGGGGACATTGGAGCAATCATAACTTTTTGTTTCATGCAAACGTTGGGTTTGACCTTGAGAGGTCATTTTTAGGTTAAGGGGTCATTTTCGCGTCAATGGGGGTTCTGGGGTCATCGGGACTATCATAACTTTACGCTTCATAGAAAAGTAGGGTTTGACCTTGAAATGTGATTTTGAAGTCAAGAGGTGATCTTGGGGGGGCGTTAGGGGCCATAGAGACTTTTTACTTTTTCCACACGCGGCGATTTCGCCTGCATGCGCATGCGCAGTAGAAAGACCTTTTTTAAAAGAACCCTTTCCCAGGTAGGGAACAAACATTTCGTGTCAGGTAGAAAGACCCTTTTTAAAAGAACCCTTTTTCAGGTAGTGGGAACATCAAACATATCTATTCATGGGACATCACACCCATAAACAGCTTCTGAATTTAGGTGGGATGGTATTTACCTTTTATTAAAAAAAAGGACTTTGCCTTTTATTAAAAAAAGACTTTGCCGTTTATTAAAAAAGGACTTTGCCTTTTATTAAAAAAGGACTCTGCCTTTTATTAAAAAAGGAATTGACTTTTTTTAAATGAGTTAAGCCTATTAATCAAAATAGGTCTTTTGCCTTTTATTCAAAAACGGACTTTACCTTTTATTCAAAAAAGGATTTTGCCTATTAATCAAAATAGGTCTTTTGCCTTTTACTCAAAAAAGGACTTTACCTTTTATTCAAAAAAGGATTTTGCCTATTAACCAAAATAGGACTTTTGCCTTTAATCAAAAAGGACTTCCCCCCTTACCCCAATACCCTACTACCTATATACCTACCTAATGTTAACTATTATTAACTGTTATTACTACTTTAACCAAAATTGAAAGCTAAACAAAACCTAAATAAATAATAAACTAAACCTAACCTAATTAATGATTACAATTAAACAAATCGATAATCGTTATCAAAACAAATTAAATCAAACAGCTGACAAAAAAGATGAGAACCTCCCTCCTCTGCTTTCCGAAAGCAACTGAAAAGAAATGGAAAGAGAGAGCCAATCAGAGCGCAGCACAGTGGGTAGAGGTGGAAGAGCTTTTTGTGCCTGCTTTGCGTGCGCGCCTGCGCATTCCTGTCCATCCCCAGCTAGCGGCGTTCCCGCGTTAGTAACGCGTTTTTAAATTTTGCAAATAAATAAAATAAAAATTGACGTCATCAAAGGGGAAATTCAGAGCACGTGGTTTGTTTACAATGCAAAAGTCAATTAGAAAGTGAAATTGTGTCACTTTCCGTATCAATTCCTGTCCAGGAATTATTCAGCGATTAATTAATTACGAAAGGAAGGGTACTGCTGAGCCGACCAATCTTCACTCTACCTTCTACATTGGAAATAAGGTAATTTGAATCAAACTAGCAATGAATCAGAACAGACTAACGAAATCATAGATTTTACAATTTTGGATTTTAGGGGCTAGATCCAGCATGTCTCACCATGCCTGCGCCTTCCCTGGATGCAGAAACGTACAAAAGGACTGCACTGGTACCGGAATCGTTTTCCATTCGTTTCCCAAATCTGCTCCCATCTGTAAACGTTGGGTATCCAAATGTCACCGAGACGGTGACAAGTACTTCAAACCATCCAGTCACAACGTATGTTCTGCACACTTCAATGCAGAAGACTATGAACGGGATCTGAAGCATGAATTGATGGGAATGAAGCCAAAGAAGCGGCTGAAAGCTGGAGCCGTGCCTTCCGCGAACAGTTTTCTGGTCGAGAGTAGCAGCGAAACTGAAAGAGATTGTCGAGCAAAGAGACGGCGGCGCGTTGAAATAATTTCAGAATTGCTGAGTAAGCAATATTGTAGAAATTAATAATTAATTAGTTTAATTTTTATTACATTTCATTAGCTGAAGGGTCAAACCAAGGCTTTGTAATGGAAATGGACAATTTGGAAGCAGCTTTAGATCCGGGATTTTCACAGCACTGTTCAGTAGGAATTCAAACAGAAATAGCCACTATCCCAAAAACGAAAATATCGTTCACCCAAACAGAGGAAGATTTTGGTAAACTACTGTTATCAAATGCTCAAATAATTTAATTCAATTAATTCTAGTCCATTGTCCCGATTTTAGGTTCGTTGGTTCTTAAGCTGAAGTGGAAAATACAAAACTTAAAAATGAAGTTGCTAGTCAAGTCAAATGCAGTGAAACGTCTCAAATCTCAGCTGCGGTCAAAGAAGACCAGTGATACGCCTCAGAAAAAGCGACAAACGTGGGACAAGAAAAGTATTGTTAAGGTAAGCAAATTAATAATTGTTCATTTTAATCTATTTGTTCAATAAATTGACAATTCTTAGTTTTTTTTTTAAATATTAGGCGGTTGGGCTTAGGGCTGTCAGCTTGAAAGGCTACGAAACAGCTCGGAAAGTACTGAATATCAAGCTCCCTGCCCCCAGAACACTTCGACTCCACCTTCAGAATTTCCAATGCTTACCTGGAATGATTTATGAAGTAATAGCAGCTTTGAAATCAAAATCTGAAGTTTTGAACAATCTTTCTAAAATATGCGGCCTGAGTTTTGACGAGATGTCACTGGATTCGCGTCTGATTTATGACAAAGTGCAAGATCAAGTGTTTTCTTGCTCAAAAGCTCAAGTTGTCATGCTCCGCGGACTTTGCGCTAACTGGAAACAACCTATATATTACGCATATGACACTTCAATGTCAAAAAATATATTGTTCGACATCATCGTCAGCGTGGAAAAAGTTGGATACAAAGTCCTTTGTGCGACATCAGATTTCGGAGCGGAAAATCAAGCATTATGGCGAAGTTTAGACATCAATGAGAACAACACGTCATTTCCTAATCCTTTTGACGGCGGCCGAAAAATTCATGTCTTTGCCGACGTTCCGCATATGCTGAAGTTAATTCGAAATCATGTAATTGACGATGGATTTCAACTTAAGTCAGGAGAAATCATAAATTTTACAGTTTTGGAAGATCTTGTCAAAGCTAACGGAGAGGAAAAGAAGCTCTGTCCGAACTTAAGTTGGAAACTTCTTCAGTTAACAAAGTCTGAAAGGATGAGGGTATGTAAATTTAATGTTTAAATTTACTATGTAAATTAATTGTTGTGAAATTAGATTGTTTTATACAATATTGTAGGTACGGCCTGCTGCACAGTTACTCTCTAATCGAGTAGCAAAGCTTGCAGAGCTTGTCTTCCCTTCTCGCCCTGACATCGCAAGATTTTTCAAAATTTTGAACGACGGATTTGATGTCTTAAATTCCAAAATACCAATGGAGAATGACATTGAAATAAAATCTGGATATGGAATGAAGCTGGAGAAGCAGAATAAAGCTCTAGCTGACCTGGAGGACTTGATCGCCTTTACAAAAGGAACTAAAACGGCCAAGCACACTAAAGTCGCATTGCTCCCATGCCAAAGAGGGTTCCTGATATCAATTAGGTCCTTTCAACGTTTACTTGAAGACCTCAACAACAATTATAGCATTCACTATTTACTGGGAATTCGAGTAACGCAAGATATTTTGGAGTCCTTCTTTTCCATGGTCAGAGCATATGGAGGGTCCAATACTACACCAGGCCCGGTTGATTTCCGCTACAGGCTAAGGCTTCTTATTCTAGGATCCAGAGTGCGAAAATCCGTTGGGACAAACTGTCTTTCAGAAGATGCAAATTACTTGGCTTCAGAAATAATTCAAAATTTAAGTATTCCTATTTCTCAAGCAAAAACTACGCCGATTATTCAAAATGTTTCAACGTTTCAATCAGCCAGCTCGGAGGAATTTGACGTGGAGCATGAGTCATTGAAGTATTTAGCTGGATATCTAGCGTGGAAGCTAAAAAGGAATGGGAAAGGTACATTTGGCCTGCCTTCGTCTTCTTCTGAACTTCCGGCAATGGAAAATAGCTGGATTAAGCACTTGTCCAGAGGAGGTTTGATGATTCCAAATGACGACTTACTCAAAACCGTCCTTTGCTGTGAGCAAGTATTCCTGAAATTTATTTCTACCGAACTACTGAATCCCAAAGTCACGTCGAGATGTACAGAGACAATTTGCGAAGCATATGGATGGTGCGAACCTTTAATTGTCAAGGAATTTGTACGCTGCCGACTACGAATTCGTATAAAGGAGAAGAACAGTAATAGATGGTCGCCTGGCCCATTCAGGAAAAGTAAGCAATTTAGAAGTGCCGCACCGATGAAAACTATCCTAGCAGTGCGCGATAAGTAATCAACTAATTTCAAGTACTGAAATATCTTAATTATGGTATTATTTTACCAATAAATTGGTATACTACAGACTTGAATTGCATTGATTTGCCTTGTACGTGCACGAAATTTCCCCTTTGATGACGTCACACGAATTTTAAAATCTCTTAGTAACCAGATTTTGAAAAAACAATGCTGAAAGACCTAACCTAGTATTATTCGATTAACCTTGGTCCATCCCTTATGCTTGCATGGGAAAAAGCATTGGGCCCATGCTACTGCATATTCCTTTCTGCCCTTGTGCTTGCATGCCTTTAACCCACGTAATGTTAAGAGATAGGGAAAAAGAGTGTTGGGCCGGACGGACACACAAAAAATGCATTGAAAAACTTCCTTCTCAATTAAGGGGGGATGACATTAGTAGTGCAATTAAAATTGCTATCTCACACTCTGTTTTCAAAACGATTAATTTTTTTGACAAAATTAAAAAAAAGATTATCTAGAGGGCTTAATATTTAATTGTATATATTAACTATCAACAAATTCAAAGCGTAATTACAATTCAGACTGTCATGGCCTAGAGAATTATGAAATTGTTGGAATGGCTATGACGATCAATAGTTATTTCCAAAAAAGACAAATTTAAATAAGTTCCATATATATTCATTTACAAAATAATTTCAAGTTTTGCGTTAATTTATATTAGACTTTGGAAGGATATTATTCAAAATAGTACAAAACGAAAGCTCCATTAAATAAACTGTTTCTAAGGTACACAGAGGCAACGCGAAAACATAAGGTAATCTAATTAACTATCTCATAAGTGGTTACCTGCCAAATTAGAAAACCCCATAGAAATCCTATTATATTAAAGTGGCTAATACTAAAAATAATTAAGAATTTAGTTAGAAAAGTACCAACTAAGAAAATTGCATGTTTAGGTTATTAGCAAAACTTCATATTATAAAATTCAACTTAACTTCAAATTCACCTTAGTAATTCTCTTATTTATTCTGTACATCCGCCAGTCCGTCCGTGTTTCGCAATTGCACTTCAAAACTACTACTGCATTTGAAAATGACTAATGCACTTCAAATCCAAATCAAACCTCCCATAGATGGGCAGTAAAGTAATTATTAGGTGTCGGGGATTAAAATTGTCACGTTCGACGACCCCGAAATGACCCGCACAACCGAAAAGTAGTTTTTTTTTTCGAGTTTTTACCAGTTTTATCAATAATTATCTGTCATTTCTGAATTGAATGACATAGGGAGTCGCGTAAGTAATTTCTAGTTTCCATTTTGATACATTCCTACACAATACGCAGATGTTCTGACATTAGCAATTAACGAAGCAACTTGTTAGCTGTTGCCTGTAAATCCGTATATAAGGAATAATTTTTCAACGGCAAATTTATCCGCTCAAGCTCCTCTTGTGGAAGAAGCACATACGGCTTTCAATTTCTCTGTCAATTCTAGTACAGAATATTTGTAGCATGGGGCTTGAAATTCTGAAGTGCGTCTGCGCTCTCAACTGGTTAATTGTAATTGTTTTAGCCCAAACCGAACCCTGCCCTTCAGATCGCAGCCCTAATTTTCGAATATGCATCAGCGAAGGTTGTCTTGACAACTGCTATCATCTCGGGGGAACGCCAACTGCTGTGGGTAACGTAAAATCAAAATGGCCAACATTCCCTTGGGATAACAATCCTACACTTTACACAAGGGGATCGTAAGTACTTTTCAATATTTTCTTTCAAGCTCACATATGTTCATGCTTGAATAATAAGTTTATTGCTTGTTCAACTTAGGATAATGTGCCTTGTAGAATTAAGATAATATTCTGGAATCTTTGTTTAATCTTATTTCTAATTTCATCTTATATATAAAAGGGCTATTTTTTTACGTACGGGTACGATAAGATATGTGATCAGAGATGGGACTTTTACATGGATCAATTTCTTGTGGCATTTGTTTTTGAGTGAAGAATCTTGGCTTATGTGTATACACTGGAATAGCCATAATTCTAGTATCAGCATTTGCAATTCCAGAAATGCCTTAACTCCACTGATTTGATTCTTTATTTGGCAAATACTTTTCTTGATAAATTAAATTGCATAAAAAGAAATACAAAAGTATTATCAATTCAAATGTAATCCCGTTTTGGAATCTATACGGCTTATGCTAATATTTTTACGATTTGTAAAAGTGTATGTATCTATTCGTAAGAAATATTTTTTACCTAGTAAAGTACAGTGGACCTCGGTTAAGTCAATCTCGGATATGGCGAAGCCTCGGTTGAGTTGAACGAGTTAGGGAGGTCCCGGCTAGCCTTATGGGACTTTACATACAAATCATCCGAATAAGTCAAACTCTGATAACTTGAAACCTCGGATAACTTGAACGATTATTTTGCCGAATCTGGGAAATGTTACCCGCATAAGTCAAAAATTGAGATCTTGCGGGAAAAATCATTTTCAAAAACCCAAACTTCTAAAACTGCCCGACTAATAATTTAGCCCAGAACGATAAACAAGATGTGCTTTATCGCTGCAGAGTAGCGAGAAAGATCAACTGTACCCATTACAACATATCCAGATTAGCGGAATACTAAAAAGAAAGATAAAATTTGAAATTATTTTCAAACATTGTTAGGATAAGTTTAGGTTTGGTAAGTTTAGGATAAGTTTATAAAAGCTTAAGTTCAATTTCAATGTATTTTTCATGTCAAAAAATTTAATTACTTTTTAGAAACCTAAATGCAAACTAAATTTTGCATGTAAAACTATATTTTGCTGCGTTTGGTTTGGTCTTCTTCAACCATTGCATCAAATTTACAACATTTAGGACCACTTCCACACTACTTGAGCGTTCCCCGTCAGGTTTGACTTAAGCTATGTCCACTGTATTATGTAAATGAGTTTGTAATATATTTATTAAGTAGTGTCAACTACTTTATGGTTTCGCTCTGTCTGTCCGTCCTTCTGTCCGTCTGTCTGTCTGAGTACCGCAATTATCTCAGGAACTATACAACCTATCTCATATCTGTTTTTGGATAAATGTTCCTTGTGGTCGGGTCCAGTTCAAGTTTGTTTTACTTTGACCGGAAGTGACCCTTTTGGGGGTCAAAGGTCAAGGTCAAGAATATTGTTCTATGACAACGTTAAAAATGACTCTTACAAAAGTTGTTCCACTTTTAAAGTTGAACAACATTTGTGTAGAACATTTTTTTCTCTGGCCCCCCAATGACCCCCAAAATAACCCCTTGACCTCCAAAATAACCTTTCAAGGTCAAACCCTACTTTTGCATGAAACGAAAAGTTTCGATGATTTTAATGACCACAGAGCCTCCCTTGACCCAGAAATGACTCCCTGACCTCAAAATGACCTTTCAAGTTCAAACTCTACTTCAAAATTTTCAAAATATCTAAATAAATGTATTTAATTGTTCTAATATGGTATATAATTCTTCTATCATTACTATTGACACTACTTGGTTCTACCGTTTTACCACGGTTTATTAGTAGCGGAAGCGAAGCGAAAGTTACTTTATGTTTTCGCAATTTCTGTCCGTCCGTCTGTCCGTATGTCCGTCTGATAACCGCGATTATCTCCGGAACCATTCAACATATCTCAAAGCGGGTTTTAGATAAATTTACCTTGAGTTCCGGCCCAGTTCAAGTTTATTTTCGTTTGACCGGAAGTGTCCCCCTTGGGGTTCAAAGGTCAAGGTCAAGATTATTGTTCTATGACGACAACGTGAAAACTGACGCCTACAAAAGTTGTTCCTCCTATAAAGGCGAACAAGATTTATATAAAAAAAAATTCTGTGGCCCCCAATGACCCCTTGACCTTTTAAGGTCAAACTCTAGTTTTGCAGAAACAAAAAGTTGAAGGTCCCGATGACCCTAGAGCCCCCCTTGACCTGGAAATGACCCCTTGACCTCAAATTGACTTTCCAAGGTCAAACTCTTGTTTTGAATGAAACAAAAAGTTATGATGATTTTAATGACCCCAGAGCCTCCCTTGCCTTGGCCTGAAAATGACCCCTTCACCTTGGAATGACCTTTCAAAGCCAAATCCTACTTTTGCATGAAACGAAAAGTTATGATCGTTTTAATGACCCTAGCGCCCCTCTTCACTCGGAAATCGCCCCTTGACCGAAAACCCGTACTTCCATTTTCTAATATTTTTGTTGACCGTTTTACCACGGTTTATTTGAAACAATTTTTAATGCTAATAATCAGGGATCTAGAAAAACAACACAAATTCATCTCCTGCTCAATTCCCAAGTTTTGTTCAAGGCAAGTGTAAAGTAAAATCTTTCCAGCAATTGTGAAAAATGTTTTCATAAATCTTTCAAGCGTTGCGGTATTCTGGGCTACTTCCAGTGCAGGTCATCATTTACTCAACCGTTAAAATTCAATAAATGCTTTAGAAAATTTTGTGTTTATTTTTTTTCACACTTTATTATTACAAAAAGTGAGAGCATTGATGTTATACTAATACTATTAATATTATATAAAATATTCTTTACAACAAAACAATCATTTTACAGATGGATTTCATACACCGGTGACAATTTTAGTGGTGAATCCCAAGCACTCTACTTTTGGCAGGGTTCTCTTGGAAATTACATAGGATTCCGACCAGTGGGCAACGTTTATGATTATGGTGACAGCACCATAACATTCTTCCCGTTTGAAGGGTACATTGGAAATCCAACTGAAGCTTTTTCGAGCAGCCAGCTCTTTGCATCCAAGCCCATTTACAAGTCGTATGCAATTACGGGGGCCTCAAATTGGCTAATAACTTATGGACCATTAATCAAACAAGGCAGCACAAGGCATACAATTCCATTCTGCGCAACTCCTGGATTCTTTAAAAGTTACCATTCCGGCCACTTCCCAGTTGAATCTGTTACAAAAGGATGCGATTCAAGTGTAATAGGAGGATAGTTCGCTGAAACATTACAGCAATGAGCCTTCGTTAGAATTCATCAAAAGTATACATTTCAAAGTGCTCATTCAATAAAGGATTAGCCAATAGAAAAATCGGGGTTTTCGGTTTTTTGATTGTTTTGCATAAATTGAAAAGTTATGATGTTTCGGCGATTCATTTGACCTCCAGACCCCACCCCCTCAATCTTATGGCCCCTAGTTGACCCCAAAACCGGAAAATCGGATTCTTCGGGATTTTGCTAGTTTTGCATAAAATGAAAAAACTTATGACGTTCCGATGATTCATCTGACCCTCTGACCTCGCCCCCTCAATCCTATGACCCCAAGTTGACAACAAGCCGAAAAATCGGATTTTTGGGCGTAACGAAGCCCAAACGAAATTTGAAATTTTTTAAACGAAATATTTTTCGTTGTTTTTTTCTAGTATTGCATGAAACGACAATTGACGCAGTCCGACGAATCACAGCATCCTTCAAATTTCAACACTTGACAACGTCATTTTGAAAATTAATCAAGTTTTCAGTCTGAGACACACCTCTTGTTTTGGGAAGCATTAGAGTAAAAATTATTTAAGGAGTTCATAGTTCTTCCAAATAGTGTATGTTGGAAGAGACCAACGCAACGCTTCAATTCTACTTTAATATTTATTTAAAACGGAGGGCTCTTATCCTGAGTGTGTAAGGAAGCAAGGTACAGGGGCTCACAAAATTCAACTTTTTGCACTTCATGCCATGAGCCCTAATAGATTTAGAAATTCTTCGTTTTCTTCAAAAATCTTTAGTTAAATAAAATAGTAAAGGGGGTATGTTGCGCAGCACTCCTAGTTACAGTAATGCGCGAATGTGGCTAATTACGATTAGCCAAACAAGCCCGTCTTAGGGCAGGAAGACCAAGAAGACACCAGAATATTTGAGAAACTATCTTACAGTCCTTTGCTAACGACAAGATTCTATGGCTCGTTTCAAATGTAACTTCCAATTTCAAATATTTTTTATTAAGTAGCGTACTAGCTACTTTATGGGAACGTTCTGTCCGTCCGTCCGTCCGTCTGTCTGTCTGTCCGTCCGTCCGTTCGCGCGATAACTCTCGAACGAGTTAAGTTTTTGCAAATCTGTTTTCAGCTATTGGTAATAAGGGTCAAGGGTGAGGCCAAGTTCGAAGATGGGCCATAGGGGTCATATCCTTCACCCTAAATTTGACGACCCCCTAAATGACCCCCAAATCCGAAAAATCGGATTTGCCGGATTTTTACTAGTTTTGCATGAAACGAAAAGTTATCATGATTTCAAGGCCCATAGTGACCCCATATTTTCTTTTTTTTATATTTATGACCCCCTAAATGACCCCCAAATCCGAAAAATCGGATTTTTCGGATTTTTGCTAGTTTTGCATGAAACGAAAAGTTATCATGATTTCAAGGACCATAGTGACCCCATATTCTCTATTTTTATATTTAGGACCCCCTAAATGACCCCCAAATCCGAAAAATCAGATTTTTCGGATTTTTGCTAGTTTTGCATGAAACGAAAAGTTATCATGATTTCAAGGACCATAATGACCCCAGACCCCCCATCCTTATATCTTATGACCCCCTAAATGACCCCCAAATCCGAAAAATCCGATTTTTCGGATTTTTCTTAGTTTAGTATGATACCGAAAGTTATGATGTTTTTAAGGACCAGAGCGACTCCAGATCCCATGCCCTTATTGGGATGACCCAATAAATGACCCCCAAAACCGATAAACGGAAAATCGGATTTAAAAAAAATTCTAGTCTTGATAGAAAAGAAAGCTAATGATATTCTAATGCACTCTATTGAGCCATGACGCTTCCCTTTCATTTCTATGACCCGGTAAATGACCCTCATTTGTTTATACGAGTATAATACGCTACTTGTTTACGTGCGGTTGCAACGGTTTATTGTATAAGAATTTGGAAGCTACTAATGATACGAACGAACCCTAAAATCTTCTATTTATCAAAGGACTGTAGAATACTAAAGGGATTCTATAAACGCATCACACTTCTTTCGATAGCTAGGCCAATCCATCTTTATTATAAGAGCACTAGTTAAACTAGCCCGTCCTAGGACAGAAGAAATTTTCGGGTCTTTATCATTGGATGGACAGGCTAGTTTGGCTAGTCTTAGGTGCGCTTAATTTGAAATAGGACGCCTGTTCTCGCAATATTTTTGTCATTTTTTTAGGATGCTTATCCATGATAATAGGGCGGGGCAGGGGTCAATCAGAATTCCTGTCAATATCCTCGTCACCACTATAATTGCCTATATAGTGTGTCCGAGACGTGTGCACAAAAACTCCCTTCCACCTGACCCAAAAAATTCTTCCCGTAGAAAAATTGAATACGGGAACAATCCTTTACTTCTATATTTCACCCAGCTGACCCTTGACTATTCCCTCCAAAACTGAAAAATCGGAGTTTCGGTTTTTGTTAGTTAAGTAATAAGGAAGGGCGTTTAATTTTGAATTAATATGATTCTGGCGACAAAAGTTAAAAAACGAAGAGAATTAAACATGAATCATTATTAATTTAAAATCTAAATGAACGTCCATCAAGCGTGCTCTTGACTTAGGACGGGCTGAGATGGCTATTTTGCATGCTAATACATTTTTATAATTATCTGGGTAATGGCGGCATGGCCGTTAAGCATAGCTAACCATTTTTTAAAATCAACAAAATTGTTGTGACGTCATCAAGGGGAAAATTTTAGGGGCGTGGCCTAAGCTTAATGAAAAAATGTATTGATAACTAAAATTGCTAGCACTCTGAGCCAGAATTGTTGTCCAGCCAGAATCGACTAAAATCCGTTTAATTTCTAATTAACGTGGAAAGCAAGTGTATTTAGCAGTTGTCTAACCCCTGGGCATTCTCTAGATGTGAACGCAGGTAATCTAAAACCGTTATTAAAGCAAATTCAAATTTAATCGGGTAATGTTATTTCAAACGTGAATATTGTACAGAATGTCACACCACTCATGCGCATTCCCTGGATGGAAAAATGTCCAGAAGAATTGTGTGGGGTCAGGGATCGTATTCCATTCGTTCCCTAAGCTAAAACCGATTTGTAAACGATGTCAAGATGTCACCGGGACGGTGACCAGCAATTTAAGCCGTCGAATCATAAAGTATGCTCACTACACTTCAATGGAACTGACTATCAACGTGATTCGAAGCATGAACTTATAGGAGTGAAGGCAAAGAAACGATTGAAACCTGACGCTGTGCCTTCTGCGCTATTTCACAATGTCCGAAATATTACCGGAAGGCAAGACAGAGCTAACAAGATGTAGCGTGCAGCAATTATCTCAATTATCAACCTTACTTTGTATGTTTAATTTAAAAAATATCAATCACTATTTTTAATAATGAAATAATTTTGGTCAGTATCTTCTTTTTGACGTAGATTCACGAGAAGTTTCAAAAACATGTTTCTGCTATGGAAGAATTGCAGTTCTTAGCCAGCGATATAATTCAAAATCTGAGCCTTGACACAACCTTGAGCAGTTTAACTTCGACTGCAACACCTTCGACAGTTCATTTGGCATGCGCAGAGGTGTCGCATGAGTCCCTAAAATATATGGCCAGGTATCTCGCGTGGAAGTTGAAACTGGACGGAAAAGTTGGCACGTTTGGACTCCCAGTCCCAACCGCGTCTACTAACCTCCCAACGCTGCAAAATAGCTGTATTCAGCATCTATCTAGAGGTGGCTTAATGATTCCAAATGATGCACTACTCAAGACTACTTGA
>VYYI01002565.1:0-14495 GCA_021029175.1 Bilobella aurantiaca | reverse complement strand
ACAACAACAACAACAACAATGTTGACTTTCTCCTCAATGGGTTGGATGGATATGTATGAAGCGCCGCCGCCGTTGTCGCAGCCGACGCGGCGCAGACGGTAAAGGTGCCCTGCTCTCAGTGCACAACAACACACACTGGGTGAAATTCGGAGCTTTGAGATATGTGGAGGAAAAGCGTATACGGGGAGCCTTTGTGTGGGTTTTCGGTGGCCTCAAATTGAAGACATGAAATCGATGCTGTTGTTTACAGTAAATAAATAATATGTATCTACTACTACTGTCTACTCGTGCCCATGTCCGGGTTGGACGGTGGATTTTTTATGGTGGAAAACAGTTGGTTGCGGGCATGTGGTGATGACAAGTAGTGGAATATGAGTTATTTTGCTCTGCTAAAGATGTCTAATATTATCTGAATCTATTTTTAATTTTAATTTAAATTTAGTTAATCTAAATCTTCTAATCTTATTTGCTAAAGATTTTGAATTATTAGGATACAAGATGGCACATTTAAAACAACAAGTGGAATTTCGTATGATCGTATTATGGTAGTAAGATGTTTGTGAGCTGAATGTTTGATGGTTTAAAACTGGCGGGTTTTAGTTACTATGATGTAAAGGCGGGAGTTTTGAATTTTGGTTTCGACGTTCGACTGAACGAACAACGAACACTGAACGAATTACTGACCATACATTTTACAGAGAAACTCGTGGGATTGTCAGCTCTGAGTGAAATAATGATGAGTTGATTGAAAATGTGATAATAATTAATAATTATATCATTGTCATAATAATTTTGATCCATTATAATCATGGTAATCAAAATAATCACAAAGAAAATAATCAGTATTCATTCTCCGCACAGATGCACATTGAGATATCGGTAGCGCTGAACTTTGTGATGTCACAACTGTATAATAAACTCCCCCGCCGGCGTGTGAACCTGTTCGGGGAAGAGTTGGAGAAGGCCCTCAAGTCCAAATTTGCCAACCACTGGTACCCCGACCGTCCGATGAAGGGCTCAGCATATCGATGTATCAAGACGGGTCAGCCGACGGACACGGTCATTGCTCTGGCTGCGAGTGAGGCGAACGTTCCGATCGGTGACATTATTGAGAACCTCCCAAGTGAAATGAGTATCTGGATTGATCCTGGAGAGGTAAAGAACAAAAAAAAGATACAAAAACAGTAGTATTTATATACGAGAACGAGATGTACGTAGAAGAGGGAAAACAATTAGGAGGGATCTCATAGGAGATCAGTTGAGATATTTAATCTCGTGGATGTGTGGAATCCGTAATATATATGATGATGATGATGATAATGATGGGTTGAGGAAAAATGGGATTCTGATTCGGGCTCTCGTATATGGACTGTGTGTATCTCTGTGTGCGTTATAGGTGAGCTACCGAATCGGTGAAAAGAGTAACATAAAAGTTTTGTGGTCCTCGGACATGAACATGAGTCAGAACGCGGGATGTATCCTCCAAGCTCACCTCAACGGAATTTCCAGCTCCGGTGGCAGTCCCAGTGGTAGTGAAGTGTCTCCGATGGGACTCCATAACAATATCATGATGATGGATGACTTGGCAGCTGACCGTGAAGTGAAATCCTTCAATCCGGATGCTCAAGTGTTTCAACCGATCAGCACGGGGACGAGTGGGGGGAGCAATGGGAACGGGGGTGGGAATGAGGCTCGGTCCAACAAGAGTGTCACGCCGCCCTTCAATCCCAGTCCGAACTCCACGAGTCCGAACCAGTCGTTCAGCCTGTTCGGACCCACGGCCGTCGCCGGCATCGTCAACGGGGTGGGGGTGAAGGCGGGCACGGGGTCCAATCTCATGACGACGGCGGCTTTTGCACAGACGAAATTCGGCTCCACCAAACTGAAAACTAGCTCCAAACGAACGCACAGAATGAGCCCCACCGAGTTTTCCAATTACATCAAACAGAGGGCCCTGGCTCAGCAGCAGGCTCAGCAGCAACAGCAGCAAAGTGAGTTGGTCACTTCCTTATAGTGGTCTGTTAATCTCAAATGTTGTAGTATACGTACGTAATTTTGGGCTGAACGCTGTATGACGAGCTGAACGTGACCACTGTAATGCGTGAGTATTTTCTTTGAAGTGTTCGTGTGTGTGTGTGTGTATTCGCTTTAGTTAACGTCACATTCTTACATGAAAAAATATGTGTATGTACGTGCATATATTTGTATAAATATATTCTACTTATAGATTACATGGGTCATCACTTGAACAACCAGCATCAGATTCAGTCATCCCTCATCGTTGGTGGTGGCAGTGGGAATTCGGGGGGACCAGCGCAGCAGATTCATCCGAATGTGATCGTGGGGGGGAGCACTTGCGCCAGCAATGGGAGTCCGGCGGGCACGAACATGCTCCTCCAAAACAGTTTGCTGAGTCAGTCGCGACCCCGGTCAATCTCCCCTCCAACGGACTTCCTCATCAGCTCCATCAACTATGAAAAGTACAATCCATTCGAGTCGACACAGATCTGGTCAAACAATAACTTGAGCGTCGTCTCCTCCAATGGTTTGGATGGAAAGAACAACCTTCTGGATTTCGGGATCCCACAAACATCCGCTCAACAGCAGCAACAGCAGCAACTTGTTGCTTAAAAAAATACGATCTTTTTTCATTGCAATTATAATTCAGATATGAATATATATTATATGCATATATATATATGTACACATAATACATATACATATTACATATATATATATATATATCTATACATAGATACAGTTACAGACGTCGTCTTCTCCGCTCGTTCTTTGCCTCACAGTCAGACCGCGGCAACCCAAATCATCAGATTGGATAAATTTTTCCATTATATATATATACTGTATATATATATATATATAAAATAATAATAGTGTCTTGTAGTAGTCGCTGACGGAGAGGACCTGAAAAATGTGAATATAATAATAATAATAGTAATAGGCGCAGAATCCACACAACCCATCGGTAAAATACTGTCGTCGTCATCGTCAGATGTGATTTTCCTGAGCAAGGGATCCCAGCGTATACTGTACTATATATACACATATACCTTCCCGGTGTCAAACCTGACTCAGGAATAAACTTTTGACGATAATTCGAAGACATTTTGAGGGAATGGGATATATATGTATATACATATGTATGTATATATATATTTTGAAATTGTCAACTCTTCATCCTGCAAAAGTCTTTGTCTTATTCTTCCTATTACGATGGCGAGGGATTTCGAATTAAATGTTATACTAATATATGCGACATCCTTTTTGTTACTGATCAATATTATTATTATACATTGTTGTCGTATATATATATATTCAAGTATGTATTCGCAGAGAATCAAACCATATGAACTCCCAAATCTTGTGGCGTATAATATATGTAGTTCAAATTATAGCACGATGAAAATCGTGTGGGAAAATTTTACATTTTATTTTAATACAATTTATTTTTTTTCAAAAAAAAACAATGATAATATTCATTATTATTGTTGTAATAATAAGTTTTTCACTGAAATTCAAATTTACAAATTACTAGTATGTGTGTATGCATGCATGTAAATGTATGTGTATATATACATACATATTTACATCTACGTAGGTACGTTATATACGTTGTTACTGTTTGTTATGCTCCAACACTATTAATATTATTATTGTTATTATTATTATTATTATCGTTATTATTTTACTATTTCAACCTGATGGTCTAGTCCAAAATGTCAATAATTAATTAATACGTTGTTCTACCATACGTTGTAATGTTATTATTATTACTATTATTATTATTGTTTTTCATCAAATTTTTTACGAGCATATAGTTACTGTATACATACATAAATACATACATACATAGTACACTGTCTTGTACAGTGAAGTGGGAAGCGTTATCCTGTAGTACTCCATAATAGCCTGGACTGGAAAAAATGATAATTTTGTGTGCTTGCGTACACATGTATATGTATATACACATATGTGTATGCATGTGTATGCATATACATTTACATATATACATATGTATATGTAAAATGTCAGCTGTTATGTAAGAGAAAACTCGTAAGTTTTCGTTTTTCTCAAAACGTACGTATATACATGCATACATTTATACATTATTATATATAACCCATACCCCATAAATATTCTATTCTATGCATATATATATATATATATATATATACATATATATATATATATATACCTATTCTAATACAGGCAAGTTCTTACTAGTGTGTCGTCGCCGTGAAAGGGGAGAGGAGAGCGTGTCGTGTGTTGTTATTACTTGGGACATTAGCGGTATGTATGTGTGTGTGTACACCACCGCAGAAATTGTGCATTTGCTACTATATACATATTATATAACAATGGAATTTTCTAAACAGCATTCGTTTTACCCTTTCTCGTACATGGATGTTTGTGATCATACGCTGGATGTGCGGACTACTATTATGAACCGCATGTATGAAAATCACGTGGAAAATTCAATTCATGTTGATTGGTGGTATTGTATTTGAAAAAAGAACTAATAATACACAACATAATTCTACACAGCAACCACAACAGCAACAACAATGTAACCACCACCGCGAATGTGAAACTTACATTTGTCTAGATAGAATGGGTGTAAACGTAAATATATGTATGTGTATATATCTACATAGATATTGAGTATAGTTTACAAGAGAAAACCATCGTTTATATAGATTCGCATTTGAAAACCATGTTTATCTCAGAGAGCATGAGTTTTACGGAAACTGTTAACTGCTAACTGAGAGCGCGCGCGCGAGAGGGAGAGACAAAAATTAGTAGGAGAGGAAAACGAGAGATTTTTTTAAAATCGGTTATCGTCGTCACCGTCTTCGTCGTCGTCGTCATCGTTGTAGTGAAAGGCTATAAAAATATATGTAGATTTAATACAGAATAAAATATTAAAAAATCGTGATCAACTGAATAACAACAACAACAACAACTACTACTACTACTACTACAACAACAACAACAACAACAAGAACCTATATTGTAATAATGAAATGATTTTTTGTAGTTTTATATAATTATATATATATATATGCATATATATATAAATGTACATATATATCTACGTATTATTATTATACACTTATATTACATACACACACACACACGTTTTTCAAACTATGTCAGCTCGGTCAGACGTGTACATAGTTTGTGAACGCCCCTTATATAATTGTGTGCGGTATACAGTATACACAGGAGTAGTAGTGTCCGTTACAGTATATGCTTTCGATATATATTGTAGTGAGCATTAAATGATCAGACATGTAAATTGCCACGTATCTACGCATATATATATATATATATATGTCTAAATATATATATATATACATACATCATACTTTTTCTAGACTTTTTACAAGCTCATTATTATTATTATAATTATTATTATTGTTACTATTATTATTATTATTAATATTTTCCTATTTGGGAGGCACGAGGGTTGTAGTAGTAGGCAAGTATAGTAGTTGGTTTATTTGGTACTAGTATTTTTTGTCCCCTTCCTATATCGTGTACATACATATGTGTAAAATGCGGCTCAAACTTTTTTTGTATAGCATTTCCAGTCAATTCTCTCTCTCGCTCTGCTATCTCGCCATGCAGAGATCATTTCCGTTTCTTCTTCCACTATCATTATTATTTTGTATAAAATACACGCAGTGTTTGTTGTAGTACGTCACTCTCAACTATGTATTTCCTTCCCAATTTGGGTCCATCCACATGATTTTTTTTTGGTGTTGCCTGTATTCCAATTTATGACTCTGCCTTTTTTCCCGCCTGGAATGAAGATTATTGGAACACTTACTTGGTCTTTATGTCATTGGATTTTATTATGTCATTCTTATTGTTATTCTAATCAAATGTATAAGCATGTGTAGCTTCACGTCCTGCAGTGAGCCGTCATATATTTTATTAATATTGTGATTATTTTTTCCTCTCTTATCCCCACAAATAAGGTCTAAAAGTTTCTAAACAGCTTCCTCCAGAAAAGCTGTACAGTCTTCACTTGTTTTTTTTTGTTTTCGGAGTAGTTCAGCTTTTCACAATATTTTCCGGTGTTTTCTTTTGCTCTTATTCTACTGTCTGTATCGTGCTTTCTTGTATAATTCTACACACACACACGAACATGCAAACCAATTGTGTGTGTGTGTGTGTATTAACTATCCGTGTCAATGCCGATTTCTCAGAGTGGAGTTACAAGCAACACACGCATATAAATGACTACAAATGAATACGTCACACTCACACTACTACACATATATGGGAAAAGGGGGTCCTAATTGAAAAAAAAACTTGTTTGATTTATCCAGTCATTCATAATTCTACTGTGTACGTATTTATGTTCCGACCGAACGGTGCTACTATACACACACATATATAGGAAATATTACTCAAGTGGTCATATTTAGTCAGGAGTTTGTACTACTAGCAAAGGTCTGTAATATGTATATAAGATGGAACGAAAGTGTAGGATAATAATAATAATACTACTACTACTACTACTTCTACTGTTGTCCTCGGGAAAACTCTGGTTAAAAGGCTATATACATATATGTGTGTACACATATATATATATATATGCATTATAGGAAAATCTCCTGTGATTTTCGTACCTGTTTCAATTTAACTTGTCAATTTTTCATAAAGTTTCAACCGCAGAAAACAAGGATATATGTGTAAAAACTTGGTGAGGGGGACGATAATATGTGGTGGGGGAACTCTCTCATGTAGAAAGTGAGTCAGTAATTCCGGCGTACAGAAGACAGAAGACCAAAAAATGCAGGCATAATATGGAAATATGTAATCAATAGAAATAATGTACGATTATTATTGATGATGATGATTATGATTATGATGATGTGGATGAAATTTGTGAAAAGAAATATATACGGACAATCCGCAAAAGTTCTTGACAGGATTTGCTAGATTTCCTACCATTCGGTGGTGCTGTACTACTGTGTGTATAGATATTCCGTTCCGTATTTCAAAAGACGCGGGTGAGACCAACACTGTGATTAGGAGTGGTTAAAATATTTTCGGCGGGAACTGGAAAGATTTGAATTTTTGTGAGTGAGAAGGACAGGAAAAGAAGCAGTAGGCGTATATGGGCAAGCGAAAGAAAGTTTAATGACGACATATGACCGAATCTGTGCTAAACTAATCTCAAATCCTGACCATGGCCAACACGGAGTACCATAATAATAGTAATAATAATAATAAAAATAATAATAATAATAAAAAAGTACTAATGATTATAAAAGTTTTAAAGTCCAAATAATAATTCAATTTAGAGGTAAAATACTGTGCGTGGTGGTTATTGATTAGCCACCCCATTGTTGAAATCAATTGTAGCCGAGAAATATTTGTGTGACTTCAAGTTTTGTCACTGTTGTCGTTATTATTATTATAATTATTATTATTATTATGAGTATTACTGGAATGTGTTGTTGCCCAATGAGAATAGAAGAAGTATATGGATTTTTCACATCAGTCACTCATACGTGAGACCTGGAATGACATCCTAAAAATGATGGTTTTCAATATCCGAAAATGTGCAGCAGCAGCTCACCTATTATTATACCTGTATAAGAAGGGGACTATACCAAGTCGTGTAGTTATATGGTTACAATAAATAGTATCATGTTCTTACGCTAGAAAAAGCCCAGTTTCAAAATCAAGATGGGAGCGAAGGAATGTAGCAGAGGTTAAGAACTGTAGAAGAGAAGAAACACACTTTGTCCATCCCTTATTGTGCTCTACATATTTAGAGAGATGAGAGAGAGAGAGAGAGAGAGAGAGAGAGAGAGAGAGTGGCGTGCGTGGACGTATGCCGTATCAATATTATTAGCCGCTAATAAACGAGAGAAAATTATTATATATAAATATATATGAGCATCTTTCGTCTCCTCCAGTACTCCAGTCTATATATACTCCTTGTTCCAAAAGTTTTAATTATCCTTGTTACACACAACTATATTATTATTATTATTATTATTATTATTATGGAAAAGTAATTGTTGAAAATTTGTGGGAAGGCTGGCAAGGGGAATTGACGTGAATGTGTGCATCTGCGGTGATTATGAATGAAGTGAGGAAAGTGATATGTAATACCAGTCGTATATATGCAATGGGTCTCACCGTTGTCCTTGACATAAAATCTCAGCTATTATACTTGTTTTTGTCAGTCCGCATTTAGTATGCATTGCAATATATATATGACATGATGAACTGTGAGCGAGCAATGTATGAGATGAAGGATCTTTACATATATGGTGATAGTTGACAAAATTTTCTAAATGGACACAGTCAGGTGTAAAGGAAATGGAGGAATGAGGAGCAGAGCTTTTCAGCGCTCTATTCCCTGGCAGTGTGTCATTATTATTATTATTAACATGATTATTGTGGAGTGAGTTGTTGAGTGGAACGGATAATAAAATTGGGAAACTACATACTACTTGTTAAATGTTTTCGGAAGAGTGGACAAAATTGAGTCAGCTTTATAAATATGGAGGTGAAAATTACTGAATCGGCGCCAGAAAAAAAGGAAGAAAGAAAATTAAAATTCAAAAACAATCAAAAATTTAATCCGGTAGTAAGTTGGTTATACGAGGGGTGGGGGTGGGTGGCAGAAATCATCAGTTTCACGTCAGTCAACGTGTGGACGGACAGGAACAAGAACAGAGTCGTAGTCGAACTAATAAAATAGATTGTAATTTTGGAAAATTTTAAAATTACCAAAGTTGTTAATTACTTGCCAGTTAATAAAGATAAGCTTGAGCATTGAGAAAATAATTTTAGTACACTCTGGGTGGGCACCTTCTTGAGTTCATCTCGTCAAAAGTGCATGTTTATGATTTCGTGCAACTAATCATAATGCATCGGGTTGAAGGCATTGATTGGTGAAATGTCCGGTGAAAGTGTGAGAGGCAGAGAAAGGTGAAAGCGGCTTATGTGAAAGTAGAACTTTCACCCTGAGGAAAGTTAGCATGTAGAGTCATACCATGTCATATGCAACAAGTATATTCAGCTTGTGTCAGCTGTGCCTAAAGTTGTATAGCATCCCCATTTAACAAGCCTTCTCCTACTTATAACTGAACTTATGCGCTACATAACTTGTATTGTTGACGGGCCTTTATTGTCATGCCCTTCCATGACACTCAGTACTATGTACACCGAGGGTTTTTCCTAGTGCCACTCGTCCGGCCGGCGCCTGCCTCACAAAAAACGGCCGAAGGTCCATTCCGCGATCTGCGATCTGCACTACATTTAAAGTTTAGCCAGCGCCGCGGTCGGGTTTTTAAAGTTTCTCACTCTGACATTCGTGGGGTTGAGAGCCTCCAAAAACCAGGGATCGATTCCATATTTTTATTATTATTATTATTATTATGATCCTTTTAGTACAGTTGGTGAATTCAAAATTCTACAAAAAATTCAAAAGCTCATGGAAAAATTGAAATTAAGACAAATTGTACAGTTGTCCGCGTAACCATATATGAGGAGTACACCATGGTAAACTCTAATTTTGGGTTTAGCCAAAGTAATTCATAATAATTATTATTATGCGTCGTGCGACATCCTTGGATTACAAAATGAAATTAATTCCATTGAAAATTCTGCTGTGACTCCCTGGTAAAAATGAGTGTATCAAATTGCTCTCTCGGTAATTCACAATAATTACTGCCGGAGTATCCTATTCGCAAAACCTTTAATGCTACAGGCACGGAGTGGTAAAATAGTGATTTTAATTTGCATTGTGTAGGGCATGCCGGATTTCTCTCTCTCTCTCTCTATTCCATCCAGAGCAGAGGCCCAACTGACTTTCTTGAGCCCAAGCCCATGTTCTTTAAGAAACCTCAATGCCCGCCCAAGCCCAGCCCAACTACTTCAGCAACGTTGCCCAATCCCAACTGGCTCTTACAAATCCCAACCGAAGGCCGCCCGTACCGGCCCATGGGGCCCCACTGGGCTCCGCTCAGAACACGTTCTACGAATTTTATAGGTTTTCTGCAGGAATAAACAGTTTTCAAAGAAAATGTATTCCTAAAAATCCTTTGCATGCACCCTTAGCAAGCATGAAGTTCGAACAACTTACTATTTGTTTCATGTTCATTTTCTCTCGGCTTTGTAACCTACTTCGGTGACTGATTGGTAACAACTGGTCGCCCAAAGCCACGTCTCCAAGAAAGAGATCAAGATTTGCTACCCGTGCCCGCGCCCGCGTTCCTAATTTTCGCGAGAAGCCCACGCCGCCGTATAAAGCCCATTGGGATTGGGCTTGGGCCTCTGCTCCGGTTCCATCCATTTCATATTTTTGTGGAACATGTGTAGAAGACAACTGTGTGCGGTGGAAAATATTTTAAATTCTCTTTTCCTCCTTCCTACACCTTTTAGGCGAATGAGGAAATGGCGCATCCGGCGAAATTCTATCTAAAAAGTCCGATTTCACACATGCGCTCCATTTCTTATGAATCAACACCGCAAACACCGGAGATATTAGTTCCCTTGCTAGCCAAATAATTACTGCTTAGGACAGTGCAGTGCATCCCTGTGAGGACTTATCGACTGAACCCAGTCAAACCCACCTGCTACACAATGTCTTTCCTTATTAAAAAGTTGCCGAAATATATGCTATATATGCTGCTTTAAATACGATTTGAATGTGCGGTGTGCAGTCTAACGGTGATAAATGGGCGTGCAGCCTGGCCACCGACTTGGAACTGTACACCTTTGAGCTGAGGGGGTCCATGAATGAGTCACCTAACCATTTTAACGTTCACACATATAAGTAACTCAAGAGAAGCAGTTTGCATGGTTCCGGATGATTCCGTTTCGGACGCCAACAGCGCCCTTTTGTCATCACTGATTGTAGTGAATCCACCCGCGGAAAAATTTGAGGGGACGACCGCATATAATGTGCAAATCTTCATTCGTTTCAAGTTTCAACAATTTGATCGGCATTCTTTCAGAAATTACAAGTACAAATGATGGTCAATTCCAATGCTGTTCAATTTCTGCTACTTGTTCCAATGCTGTTCAATTTCTGCTACTTGTTCCAATGCTGTTCAGTCTCTGCTACTTGTTCCAATGCTGTTCAATTTCTGCTACTTGTTCCAATGCTGTCCAATTTGCCCTTAGTGTTCCAATGCTCTTCAATTTCTGCTACTTCTTCCATGCTGGTCAATTCCGATGCAAATTCCAAAATGCATTGTTCGAATAAAGTGGGCGATGGGTTCTCCCACCCAATCCCACACTTTTCTGAGTGCATTTAGCATGGGACCAAAAGAAAAACTCGATCAAATATTTGCTATGCTGACGACCCGGAGCTGACGTAGGAAAATTTGGTGGCATAAATTACTGGACGAGATGGAGGAATAAAATATCCGGTCATAATAATACGACGGGTCGGCAGGGGAATTTATACTGACCCCAAACGCCACTACAGTAGTAGACACTTAATGGTAGTCGATAGTCGTTGCTCCGAGCTAATCGGATCAAATAATGGCCCTCAACGCATACGAAATCAAGAAAGTGTACTTCTCATGAATTCGGTTGCTCACTCTAACGAGCTTAAATCTTTTGAATTGCAAAACGCTAACGCTCAGCGGCTCAGCCGAATTTTGTTTGAGTGGGATTTGAACTGTGTGGTGATTATTTGGCTGGGTGTCACGTGACACGGCTGTACATGTTAAATGTATGTGGGATCGAGTGGCAGAGCTGTGGATAAGGCAGTGCGGTACATACAAATATGTCTATACGGTCTTTGCTTGAGCCCCTTATTCTATACGACGGGTCTATCGTCATCGATGCTTTGCTTTTGCATGGCATTGCCTCGCCCTAAGATAAATTCGTTTCACTCACTTGTTGGTAGACTAAATAGTGTATATACACTCAATTGGAATGAATCTAATGGAGTTTTAACGTCGGATTTTGTCCAGCGCCTAACCGGAGTAGTGCAGTGTGGGAGTTCGTTGTCCACAATATCTCAAGGCTGACCCTTGTCATCCCATCAAGCTCGAATATATAATTATATAAAATTTCTTCCTTCTCAGTTCAGATTTAACGAGCATTGAAATATCCATAATACAAAATAATAATTATATCTGTAAGGATCGCTCTTCATTTTTAAATAATAAAATCCCGAACAAATGCAAGCCATCAAGTGTGTCGTCGTCGGGGATGGGTAAGGAAAATTAGGCACTAAAAAAGTCCAAGTGATGGTGGTATAATAGTAGCTGTTTTGGGAACATGCTGTTCACTCAACTCACTATTCGTGATAATATTATTCAATCTTGTTTTCTCGTGATTATGTGTGTGTGTGTGTGTGTGTGTGTGTGTGTGTGTGGGGAAAATCCGTTTTTGAGAGATCGAGTGAAACCGAGTGGATCACGGTGAACATGAGATGATTCTTATGCTTGTTTTTCTTTGGTTTTCCAGTGCCGTGGGTAAAACCTGCTTGCTCATCAGTTACACCACCAATGCCTTTCCTGGTGTAAGCTATTATTATTAATACATTACAATTGTTAATTTTTTGAATTTGGGTTTAATATATGTATGTGGACGGCGAGATTGGTGGTGGCTTTAGTGGAAAATGATGCATTATTGATTGATATCTGTGGTTTTCAAGAGGAGTTTTTGAGGGCTGGCTGAAATTAGGTATATAGTTATGTATGCATTCGGGTTTCGGGTGACCATGTGGACATTTTATGACGTGGACATGATGTTGTGACCCGTGGTAAAGTAGCGATGCCTACAACCCCGAGTATAGGGGCTTTTGTAAGATGGCTTGCGTCGAGGTGATTCCTGACCCTCCGTAACAGGTGGACGAGGTGGACATGTGAGGAGTGGAGGATTGGAAAGGATGCGTCAAAATTGGATTGAGCCCAGATGAAACTATGTACAAGAATTACTAATGCGGTTATGTTTGTGTGCGTGTGAATTGCAGGAGTACATTCCGACAGTATTCGACAATTACAGTGCCAATGTGATGGTGGATGGGAAGCCGATTAATCTGGGCTTATGGGATACGGCGGGTCAGGAAGATTACGATCGATTACGTCCATTATCGTATCCCCAAACGGATGTTTTCCTCATTTGCTTTTCTCTTGTCAATCCTGCTTCCTTTGAAAATGTTCGGGCGAAGGTAATGCAGTTGTTGTCGTTTTTGTTGTGGGAGGACTGGTTGTATTGTGTGCGTATGAATTTTTTGAATTGAATTTGATGTGTTATATCTTGTGGATTTTGTCCAGTGGTATCCGGAGGTTCGCCATCACTGTCCAAACACACCGATAATCCTAGTTGGGACGAAGCTTGACTTGCGTGATGACAAGGTCACTGTAGAGAAACTGAGAGACAAAAAATTGGCTCCTATAACTTACCCACAAGGACTCTCCATGGCCAAAGAAGTTGGAGCTGTCAAGTATTTAGAGTGTTCTGCACTGACACAAAAAGGACTTAAAACTGTTTTCGATGAAGCCATTCGAGCGGTATTATGTCCCATACAGAAACCACCTGGAAATAGACCCAAGTGCCGCATGCTTTGAGCCCAAATTCCTTCGCGCACTTGTTCGTGTTTTCATTTGAAGAGGATGATTGATTGAGGAGACAAATAATTTTTCCGTGCAGTCCGGCTTTACTGAGGGAAATAGTATTTTCTATGTTCATTAAAAACCTGTAATGCTTTATATATATATTAATATATATATATATATATATAAATATATATCTATACGTGGTTATGTACGAGCGCCTCAATATTAAGTATAGAAATATGAGCATGTTACATGGTGAATATTGTTACACAGTTACAGCAACAAAGATCAGTTTTATTTCAAGTTAATGGTAATTATAATATATATGTGCTTATGTTCTTACATGTATTTTACTTACTTTTCCATTTTCCATTGAGTTGAGCCATATATGAGAGCCATAATAATATACAGAGAGTCCATATATGCCCATTATATCCGCTCACTCATCCACAGGTTATACACGAACACACACACACACAAACTCTGGTAATTATATATTGTTACTAGTGCTCTTTCTCTGCAATCATATACAAATATTACATTTTAATTATTCTAATAAATAAACCAATTTACAAATCTTTGCAACGAATCCGTCAGATATTTTGAGTACGCAGTTTATCGCTTATTGATCATCATGTCATCTTTTTCTCCCGGTACTTTCAGTTTTAAATTTTGGGAAGACAAAACTAGCACGTGTTTTAGTCAATCTATGCTATAAATAGGAAATTTCGGCAGTGATGCAGGATTTCCCTATCACCTTGTCTACACTATGTGACCAGACGCTCTGATTTTACCAGTATAGCATGATGCAGTACTGGTTCTTAGTAATTTTGACCACGAATAATTACGCTAAGGTTCGCGCACACCTTCGCGAGCATGCACAACGAGTCCAAGTTGGAGCCTTCGTCTCAAAATGTTTTG
>VYYI01002564.1:0-14497 GCA_021029175.1 Bilobella aurantiaca | reverse complement strand
TCAATGACAGTTGAATCTACTTATCCTATCAAAAATAGCAACAAAGTGCATGATAAGGTTCTTTTTAATCAAACTTAGATGGGAATTTTTAATTATTCTTATCAATTTACAGACAACAATGAATGTAGAGTTGTATAAATATTGCATAGAGAAATTGTCCATTCAGCTTTTATTGTTTCTCGAAATAGAACTTAACATGTTATTTTTCTACATCTACATATCAATACAATGGCCATCAAACTTGCCATCTAGATTGTTCGCTCAATTGCAACCGTATAAGGTAAACCAGTTACCAACATGTTAATCAGTAGAATTGGTCCCAACTATGGGTTAAACAATGTGGGCACAAAAGCATTAAGCGAGAAAATTTATTAAAATAATCCTATAAAACGTGTTAATTATAAAGACACCAGTTAAAGTTAAAGTAACTAACCTAATTTTGCCTAATTAATCTATACATAACCTATTGAACATAAAATCAAGGGTTTATTTCCTATTTCATATTGCTGCTAATGACTAACAATACAATTTGCCAAATATGTAATTAAAATGTCAAATTTTTCATTAAAGAATTCTTTGAAAGTCACTAAAAGTAGAGCAATTTCGAATTAAAACATAAGGTGCGATAGTTGTAACTTGTAACTATGTGATGTTAATTTTATTGCAGGTTTCCCAGTTGGCCATGAAGATACTTGTAGACTTCGTATTAGTAAACTAGTCAAAATCGAAAATGAAATATTTGGAAGTTTTCGGGAATCGACCAAAATAACATACGACATAGAAAAAATACGTGTCTTAATTATGGCTTGATTTCCTGAAGAAACAATCGCCAATTTGAAATAAAAACTAACTATACCAGAAAACGTGTGACACATTGAGAGTTCACAAGTGTAGTGAAAATCATCATGTACTCGAGCACGAATGCTCTATTTGCATGATGATACTTAGCATGAAATAAGTAAAGCAATCATTTTATATGAGAAACCCAAGATCATGCAATATGTTAACATTATTAGTAACAACAAAAGTAGAAAATAAAATGTTCCGGATGTATGTAAAACATCGTATCAGCTAAAATAGCTTAAGTCAATAAATAAAGTATGCAAAATGCGATTCAACGTGATACGTGCTTTCAAATCAATTTGACACAAAAAATTTCGCATACAAGCAGTTGCTACATTATCAGAGACGTTGTATAATGCAAATGCTCGTATCCGTTCGTGTACAAATGTAATGCACAAGAAAATTTTTAGTTATTAATATCCACACTTCTTAATACAAGAGAAATAATTTACTATTTTTTTTTACAAAATTGTCTCAAGATCATCAATGATGAAGTCATTCCTTAGTTCCAGAATTATAATTCTGGAACTAAAAAAAGTCAATTCTACCTAAAAATTAACCAAAACATAACTTAAAATGGCGTTGTACATGTAACCAGTAATAGATACGTACGCTGAAGCTCACAGTGTTTTTAAAATAGCGTTAAAGCAATTTCTGATTAGTTAATTGTGACAACATGAGTCAGTTTGCGTAGGGTTAGGTTTATAGTTAACCTAATCTATTTCTTTCTGATTTTATCTTCACCATTAGCAGCCATGAACACCACTAATTGTTCTCAATGTTTCCGTTTATGTTCACTAATGCATCGACTTATATGTTTAACATGCAATAATTGCAATAGTTTTGCATAATGTTTAATTGCGATGAACCAATTGTGATTGATTTTTCACTAAAAATAACTTTACAAGCTAACAAATAAAAACGCCATTAATAAACTGTGTTCAAAAATTTGAGTTTCAATATTTGGAGCTAACAAGGATCGGATTACTCGAAATATAGCACAAACAAACCTTGGTAAGGACACATTTATAGGAGACTTGTGTTAAGTCGCTCCTAAAATACTCGTCAGATTTAGACAGCGGGACGGAAAGAGAGAGCGAAGACAAAAAAAAAATAATATAAGTGTTTTATAAATCACAAGGAATCCTACCCAGGAATTCAATTGAAATAATTATTAAACCCATAATCAATTCTTAAGTTACTTAAAAAAATACTATTAATTTGTAATTAATAACTTAACAGTAATTACATTCGTCTTAGAAGTACAACTATTCCAATATGAAGTAGTGTAAAAATTGGGTGATGAATATGACCATACACTCTTTGTACGCTACTGTATTTCTACTGCTTTGAAACATTCTTACAAAAACCACGCGCAAGTAAAAAACTGCAAGTTATAGAATGAGAAAAAAAAACGAGTAACTTTATTTCATCACCACGAATGAGACTTAAAGAAATTATTTGTAGTTTTGACACAGAGTACTCTGTAAAAACATTTAAAGGGAGTTTGCAAACCCTGGCAAGGCTCACGGGAGGCGGAAATAGTTAGAGGGCTTCAGAGATGCCAGTTCGACCTTCCGAAGTTCTTTGATTTTTGGCAAGATGGTGTCGTTGATACTTGTTTCAAAACTATTCCAGGATTCGGATAAATTTGCTTTATTTTCATTGAGGCTTGTAACGAGATTTTCATTCTCGTCAAAGTACCCAGTGATTTTATTGAATTTAAGATTCATGGGAAGGTGGAGCCACCACTCCCAGAGGTTGTAGAGGCGATCACACGCCTTGATGCCAAAAGCAGTTCCACTGAGCCTGGGTCCCACTTTTGCCTGGTGTGCCTTCTTTGCCTCGGTAGTGGTCATTAGCTCACCATTTTCATCTTTCTCGGGATCCGTTACTTCAATAACCCAAGACTCCACCTAGCGTCAAATAAATTTGTGTAGAAAACTTAGAGTGGTAGAAATTTGTTAACGACAGGTGAAACAAATAACAAAGACCAAGTTATGTTATTTAGTATTTATTAACAGCATGATTTGATTTTTTTTTCATTTAAGGAATTCTTGAACTGTGCTATGAAGCACTGACTAAATCATTCCTTAGATTCTTTTGTACGTGAACCATTGTCAAAGCATTTCGGCGTGGGATTAGGAATCAAATCGCAATTAAAGTCTTGCTCCACCGAAGTCATTACCAACCAACAAAATTTTATGGTTCTTTTCATTATTACTTCCAAATTCTTAAACACTAATTCCAGATATAAAATATTTGATTTTGAAGTCGAGATTTGAAACGAACACTTAAACTTTGTCGTTACCAAATGACTGTGGAGTTTTAAACTTCGAGCTAAATTAATTTAATTTTAATCTTGTTTGCAAATATAATATGTAAATGACTTACTACTGGTCCAAACACCTTATTCAACTCGTTGGGCGTTGCGCTGGTCTTTTCTAGCGTGTCGTGCAGAACTACGGCTATTAGTGCTTTGACAATATGAACTTTTGTTTGTTTTCTGTTATCCTCACTATCGTAGTCCTCTTTGAGAAGGTCATTATTTGTTTTGCTTGGTAAAGTGTAGTAATATGTATCAAGCTCTGTGCTATTTGTCAAGTCGTAACCCCCATCGCAGGCCATAATCCTCAACGCACCTGAAAAAAATAGTATGATGATGAATCTTAGAAACAACTCTTGTAACTCTGCACACAGAAGAAACTTTCAGGTGTGCTTTGTGTAAGTGAATACTTGTGCACAAGTACATTGCATTCTTTCTTACCTATAACGTGATTGGTGTAGGAGTTCTTGAATATACCTTTTCGATACTGGAAGGCATGCTTACGAGCTGCAAATTCGGCGGCTTTCACCAGTTCGCGACACTCCTTCGTAACATGGTTGTCCGGTTGTTCCGATTTAAAACCTAGTTAAGAATTAAAAACAAAATCAATTCATTATTTATTTGATATATGGCGAACCCAAGATCAACATGTAAAAACAAAGTAAACATGTGTTGTAGGACCACTTTGTTGTGAAAAGTTTAGGACAAAAAAGTGCAACTGCTGCAAATAGTTTCGGCAAACTTAAAGCCACTCGGATTGTATATTGGGAGTTTTGTTGCAGAGTATGACAAATATTACCATAAAAGAGCACAGCTTCGGCGTAGTCGTGGATGATGTGCGCCCGGATTGTTTCGGTCGCATTTTCCAAAAGTTCCCCGACAATAATGTCCGATATAAACTCCTGTTCTACTTTACCTTGCATTACAAAGCGAAAGACCTTCACTTTGTCCGCTTTTATGAAGTTTGCGGAGAAGATTGCAAATGCTGTTTTATCTATAATGAACCCCTGTTCAAACTTGACCGCGGTTAGAGCACTTTTTAGTTCTAATTTCTTTTCTTTTGCAAATGCACTGTATCTGTTCAATAGCAAAGTTTGTATGCTTTCATTTTCTTGAAGGTGATCCGCGCAGGTCAAACTTTCAAATGTTTAAAAAAAATTCTTTTGCGAATCAAGCGGTGGGGGCTCCAAGTATGAACCACTGTTCCATCCCCTTCTTAACAGTTTTTCGATCTAAGTTTAGAAATAAATAAATCTAATGTTATAAAAAATGATACAAAGTGTGTAGTCTCTGATATATTTCAATCAAAGTATGTAAATTAATTTGAAAAAAAAACAACAACTTGAATATAACTATGGGCAGTACGTATTTAATGTTTGAATTAAAATTTTGATAAAATTTATTTACTAAATTTAACACTTTACCTCTCCGCCAAAATGTCTCCCAATTTCTTCAATAGTTGTTGCACCTTCACGATGAACATCCTTTAGGAGCAGTGCGATCAACTGCTTGAACTCAATTTTCCCGTCCATACTCAGCAAGAACATAGCGGAGGCTGCAAGGAAATATTAACTTGATATTTCTACATCAAATGCTTTATAGATCCAACGTTCACCCAGGTAATGCATTTACATGTAGTATTTATGTACAACGAAATCTATTCCGACCAGTTGATTTAATAGTTTTGAAACTTACTTAAGCCCTTGTTTGCTGAAGGAGTTTCTTCCACATAGTCTGGAATGGTGCTCAATGTATCTGAGTTTGTGGTTGTTGAAGTGATTTGCTTCCTGTGCTTCTCTGAGAGTTTTCGAAAAACAAAGTCCATGCAGTAGCTCAATGTGTAGAGTTGATTTTTCATATCAAGCAGTTGAGCGGGTGGTAAAATCATATCTACAAATAAGTGCGTACAAAAATTAACAACAATAATTTTTAGTCAAATAATTATTTGTATCTGATACTACATTTAAAATGTACACAAATTTTTTTTAGTCGAATAGTCCCAAATTTTAAGATCATAAAATTTACCACGTAAGTATTACAATTGCATTGCATTGAACCCTTATTTAGAAACGATTGTTGAATGTGAAAAAGACTCATTCAAAATATTCTTGGGTTCATACCTATTGCAACATTTAAGTAGCACATACAGTTATGTAGGAACATTAAACGAGGAACGTCGCCTCTTACCCGTCAAGTGATGGTCCCGCAAATAATCGACAAATGTAAGAATTGCTTTGATGTTTCTACCCTGTGGCGTTCCGATGACAAAATTATCCTGGGCATCCTTTGTGTGCCCAGTTATGTCGAGGCAAAATCGAAATGTGTCTTGGCCTCCAATCTTAATCACTAGTATTGCGACGTATGCTCTATTGACTTCGTCAGTTTGATTTTGTGGTATGGTTCCCATAGGTATGCTCCATGCATCACCAATAACTATGTCCGATGCTGTTGTTTGTAGAACACTATTTTTCAAAATTTGATTTTTGATTTCCTCTTTCTTGGCAGGCTCTTCAAAATGCTCTTTGGCTTTAGACTCCAATCCAGAAAATAAGGCAGGAAGAGGTACTACAATTTCAAAAGCGTCTTGATGTTTCAAGTAGGCTTCCAAAGCTTGTTTAGAATCATCTTGTGTAGACGTTATTTGGCCAAAACCAATGCTCATCCATGGCGTCTTTGCATCAGGCTTAACAAAAGCTCCGAACGCAAAGCTGTTTTTCTCTAGTTTGCAAATTGTTGCACATTTTGCTCCGTATTGTGCATCTTTCTTTTCTGCAGCAGAGTTAAACGGGTGCTCCGTTGCTTGAAGCACATCGGTAACCCCATCTATATTCAAAGCCTTTATTGCAGTCTTCACCTCTGCCTCCTAAAAAATATTGAGTTTTAGTATATTGTTATGCAAATTTGCCATGAGCTACTACAAATAATTGGAGCAATGCAGGAATGTTCAGAGGAATATTATGGTGCTGGCTGGTGCGGTTTTAAAGATACAAGTTGGGCGCTACGTAAAACAAATACTATCAAGTAATAAAACTTGAAACAATTTGGTTAAGTTTTAAAATTTAATTTTTGAAAACAAAGGCTACTAAAAATGCTGTTTGTGCTTTGGTTACAATTAAAATTAGTAGAAGAAATAATTGGGTAGAAATAGGACCGTTTGGTGCCCAGAATTTGTACCAGTATTAAATAGTTGGCGGTAAAAAAATATGCTCTTTTACCCTTACCTTTACAATTTTAGAATTTGTATATAGTGGGTATCGTAATGCTATGTTTAAGTAAATGTGGAACCTTACATCGAAAGCTTGAGTAACCATGGGAATGAAGACGAGAAGGAGAACCCACATTCTGCTGGTTTCCATTCTTGCAGACAGATAGGCAGGTAGGTATCTGTTGACTTCGAAGTTGAGTAGATGATGGGCTTAATACAATGATTTTTTTTGAGTTGGCACAAATAGCGGATACCAGAAAGTTAGTTTTAGTATTATGAAAAATTGTTTCCCTTAGCTTCTCTATTTATTTGGATTTTCCGTAGCATCAGCGTTGACGTTTCCAATTCATTAAATGTAGAAACAAAGCTAAGGGAGTGAATAAGTTTGATAAAATAATTGTACTTAATAATTAAATATTATAACTCACAAATTAAATTAAATTTGATACATACTTCAATTTAGTTTTAAAAGCAAATACCCAAATACTTTTAGATTCAGGGGTCATTTTGGGGTCTCTGAAATGATTGAAAAAGGTCAGACCAGCTCTCGTGTACTGTAACTAATGTAATAATTATCTGTAATGCCAGTTTCAGCGAGTTTTTGTTTTGAAATTCATTTTAGAGGGCAATTGTAATTATAAAATTGAATTGTAGTTTCATAGTACAATTTGTACGTTTGGAATGCAATTGCTACACATGAACGGACGGACACAAAGATCTTCCGTTTGCTATTCGAAATTGCGGCTATTGAAAATAATGCAATTGCAAATGAAGAGGCACCACTTGTAAAAGAAAGACTTCTAAATTACTCAAATATTAAAGTGAAGTGTAAAATAAGTAGAAAGCAGAAAACAATAATGACACCATAAAACACACCATGTAAAATGTAAATGAGCAATTTTAACAAGGCGGTGATAACAGTGTTTCAAAAACAAGCTAGTCGTTTAGGTTAAGTTAGGTTAGTTACTACAATTTTCTAAATGTAGCTTCTGAGCAATTTTTTTTTAAATAAGCTGACCTTCATTCACATTATATTGTACATTCTTAAGTTTACATTAACATAAAATTTTAGAAACACTTGTTTACACTTGTTCAATGCTTACACTATCTACGACTGCAGAAACATTGGAACATGGAAATTGAAATATCGAAAGACGATGATGAATATTACAACGCACAACTTTAAATTCAAATAGTTAGCCATTCCTTGAGTATCATAAGCGGGAACATGCAAAATACAAACATCGCTGAAATGCCACCACCATAAATTCCCAAATTTGTTTTACTACTTTGAATGTCACTTTCTTAACTGAATGTGTGTAATGTCATTGCTAATGAGGTGCAGTTTGCACCGATGACTTTCTTACTGAATTCGAAGCAAACTTAAGGAGTTGATTGAATTTCCAAAAAATTTAGCGGCGTAGTCAATGTCGACGCACCATTTTTTTTGCTGACGACAGCCTTGGAGGAAAAAAAATATCGTCATAGACGAGAAAAAATTTAGCAAATCAAATGAAAGGAACTTTTTTCCTTTGGATAGGGTGCTGGAGAATTTTACAAAGGGTGTGGAACATTTCCAGCATCAATTTTTCCTTCAAGTCTCTTTCATGTATTACTGCCTACAAGCTATGCCTCTATTTTCTACAAGCTCGACCCTCATAATCACAAATCAATTAGCTGACCCTCATCATCCACGACAATCAGGCTATTGATTCGGTTTTTGGACGCCTTGCTTGTGGCTTGAAAAAGTATGTTTTACATAATGCTTCCTGGGACTGGGACATTTTCTTGAACTCCTACATTGAGTTCGGAAATCTTTTTAGGTTGCAAAAAAATCGTCTTCTGTGCATTTTGCATTTAAAAACCCCCAGCAAGAAAGTAGAATGTTGGTGTGTTGTTTAGCACCAAAGTCCGTATGAGCAGATCGTATTTCTTCATGGTACAGTTTTGAATACCGTTTTGTTTCGCAGTTGTGCGTCATAGTTTTATTTAATTAGTGATTGCTTTGAGTAAAGATTGGTTGGCAACAAAGAAGACGAGGAGGTTCAATATAAGGATAAGTAAAAACACAATAAAGTATTAGATAATTTTGTGTTCATAAAAATGTGATTATAAAATGGCAAACGTATAACTATGTTGGTGATGTGTAGGCACAAGTAACTTAGAAAAATAGTACAATAAGCAACTACTATAGCTAGCCGATGGCTGATTTTTTTCAATACAAACGCAAACCTAAGTCTAAATACAGAATCTGAAGTAGATTTTGTTTAGTAAAGAACATTAAGACGTATTTTATGTAAACAAACTTTGGTGAGTTGGCTCATCATGTTGTTTTTTTGTACCACAATGCAAAACAATTTACAGCATTTTTTGTGATAAGGGCTTCGCCTTGCTCGTGAAAATTAATTCGATTGTATGAGAGTTTTTCTAAATTTCTACGTACTACATTTTTTTATTTTTTTTTGTTAATGACGACTAAGCCAGGAATTTTTTCGTCAGAAACGAGAAGGAATTGAGCAAATCGAATGAGTGGAAAAATTTCTAGGCATTTACGCCTTTGCAAACTACTATGACAAACTTACAAAACAGCACCTCACCTTCCCCCACAAAATGTACAAGGAATGTTATGGTAATGTAAATGGAAATTTTCCACCCCACTTTACAACTTCAAATTATTGAACCTAAGTATTCTGTAAGAAAAACTACGTTACTTCAAGAAAGTATAAAAAAAATTGTGGGACATAAACATGGACATGCTATCATTATAATAGATACTTTTTTTCCTGCAAGAATGGTTGCGAGTTGATCAAACATTCCGTTCCATTCTGTTTTATTTTCTCATGATTTTATATTTTAAATTACATTGTATATTGGTATTTGGTACTGCTTGCTCGACCAACTGAAGATTCAGAGATGGTTGTTATAATTATATTACTTAGGCGAGCCTCAGCGGGTGCATGTTTTACACAAGTTAAACTTGCATACTAAACTAATACATTTATTACAAGTAGTAATAATGACAAGCTACTTTAACGAAATACAAACAACATTATTATTATGGAGCCTGGGATTTTTCATCGCAACTACTAACAGATATACGCATCCACCACAGCGGAGCCACGCTAAGCTTTGCTGGCGTTCTGTGCGCACAGTGTATTTGTGCACACAAATGTATTGTATTTATTTTGAATTTCAAATTAAGTCCATCATGTGTTTTTTTTTAAACAAATCTTTTGTGATGTTAGAATCGAAGTAATTTCTTCATTTTTACTAAATTCTAATTGAATGATTGACGAACGGAGACATTTCTATATTGTTACAAATAACAAGCTTTCAATACAACTAACTGTTTATTTAAAAGCTCAATTTTAAGAAAGCTACGTAAGTACTATCTTAGCATTATTACAAATTCCTCTCCTGCACAAGGAAAGTATAAGCTGCAACAGCATGCTAAGCAAAGTATTATTATGAACGCGATAAAAAAAAACATTTGAAAATTATTAAATAATTGTATTTAGAAACACAATAATTATCCCCAAATTCTTGCGTCGATAAAACGGTATCATTTAGTAAACGCAATTAGTTTAGTGCTTTACCAAATTATCTTTTTACAAGCTGTATCTTTACAATCTAATTTACAAGCTGTATCTCACTCGTACCTTGCTGGGTCCAGTCAAATGAATTCTAATGATTTTTGCAACTTGAAAATAAGACATTATATAAATTTTAACCTAAATTATGTCCTCCATGCTTTTGCTAACTGTTTGTTTCAAGCATATTTGGTCCATTTCTAAACCAAACGTGCACGAGGAGCGTATCTAATAATTAGTATCTTGAGTCGCACCCTAGGGAAATTTCTTTAGCCTAACCATGAAAATTAATTAATTTGTGCGAATTTTTAGCTAATTACCAAATCAATACGGAATTCTTCTCCCGGACGCCCAGAAACGGAAAGTTTATCGTCAGCAGCGGAAAATTTTTAGCAAATCAAATGAAAGTGAATTTAAGCTCACCATTTTCTGCTCCACCCGTTGAAAGCCCTCTTTGAGCTTTGCTTTGAAAAAATGTTGCTCTCTTACCCTCACAAACTCTCAGCATACAAAGGAATTAAGCCACAAATTAACCTAGAGACACATCCAGTGAGCTGCTAAGTGCTGGTATAGTACAATTAACCTGGTCGTAAAAGTAATGTTAAAGAGTTGTTCTTGTTTAGTAACCGCAGCAGCATTTGACAGAGGTTCAGGAAACAACGTATCTCAGGGTATTCTCCCTTATTTGTATTTAGCACATAATTTTTCAGCTTATGTAATTTGTGGCGTTTGAAATCGCTGAAGAAATAATTGAGTACCGGTGATTTACTTAGAGAACATATTTCGCGTCGTATATCACATATAAGACCTATCAAGCATCAGGAGTTAATTATATGTATATTATAATACCTAAACCTAAACCTAACCCTAACCCTAAACCTAACCTGGCTAGTGGAAAGGGACAAAAGTACTACCACACAAGGCCCACTCGGCCAACTTGCACATTAGATGTGTAAAAATCATTTGAGCTACTTGCATGTAGGCGTTTTGCCTAGAACATTAAAATTAATTCATTTGAAGAAATTGTTAGCTACCTTCTAAAGTTTCTAGGTAAACTTTTTTTTCTGTTGATGACGACTCAGGCAGGAAATTTTGTCAGAAGCGATAAAAAATTGAGCAAATGGAATGAAAGAATAATTTTCTTTGCCACGTCGCCCTGAATCCTTTGCAGTTGAGTAGAAAGAATTTGTAAAAAAAAAACACCACATCTTCTTGAACAAATTTTTTTATTATGTTAAGGGAATGCCTTAGTTTAAGGAAACTTAACGCCTATAATTTACCACTACACAGTAGCAGAGAAAATAAATTTTAGAGAAAGCCTACACTAGTATGAGCTTTTTTTGTTAATTGTTATCGCTCAATTAATAGCGAGGAGGTCATCATTGATTTTTTTTTGTTACTTGACTATTTTGTAGTGTAAACACATTTGCGGAAATCACATATGTTTGGCGTAAATAGTAATAAAAAAAACTATATCAAACCTTTAATCTGCAACATTACACAGATTTTGTTACTTTGACAAGACTAAAGTGGTTAGCGCAGAATAATTATCATAAAATTGATAATCAGGATGTCGCCGTAAATAACGAGATGAGTTACAAATTCGTCCGACAATTATGCAAAATTTGGCTTGCGCCGTGATGTCCGAACCGTTAGTTATAATTTACTTAAAAGACTCATCCTAGCAAACGTTGTTAATTTAATTGAAAAAAGACATCTTAGGAATTTCTATTCGACCAATTGTGGCGGAAAAGAGAAGTAGATAGGATAGGCATAGGATAAGGCAAAGGATAAGGTAGGATAGGGGCGTGCAAATGCCTAACCCTAAACCTAAACCTAAACGAATGCCTTGCAAAGCCGTTCTTTACTTTGCGAAGTGAAAATTTTCCTCTCATCCCTTCATAGGTTTTCTAGTGTTTGTAATACCAAAGGTTTAGCATGAGCGCCGTAAGAAATTTGAAGCCTACTTCAAATACACCGCTTAAGTGCGTTTTGTTCATCCGCTAACAACCCCTTACAATTAGTACTCATTTGCAAATTGCACTAATTTAGATGTTGTTGTTTCCAGTTACTGAACTTCTTGAAGTCAATAAATTATTTGTGTACTATTTTGCAAAATTTATATATGTTATTCATATTTTCTGCATGACATAAGAACACAAATGGTTATTTGGTATAATTAAAGTTATAGTTTCAATGGGCCTCAGTATAGAATTGATACAATTTAGAAGCATTCGCAAAACAAATAATAACAACAACTTAAGGCAAATAATGCTGTCAAAAATGTTTACCATTACTATTTTCAAGTAGATGTATACAAGCAAAACACTAGTAATTCGTAATGTAATTTTATAGTTGTAAGATATAAAATTACGCATCTTTATTGTTGTTAATATAGCGCATTCTCTGATGTCCTGTAGATATGGTATAGACTATTTACAAATTAAAGTAGGTATTCAAAGACACTAGGAAACAGTACAACATGTGATTTGTGACAAACTGTTGCCTAAATTGTGTTATGTGAATGGGTACATGTCCATGTAGGGTATCGGTTGAGTAGGCTAAATAGAGTTTGAATATTCAAAAAAAACTTTTGAAGCGGAAATGAGTCCGCTACGGGATACGGGAATAAATGAAGCGCTGATGAACCACAAACTAAGGGAATTGAGCGCTTTTATTAGTGCTCAAAGAATCATTCATATATAAACTAAATATTAATATGTGATACAGTTAAGGGGTCCTCCTGGAGTGGCTTCTGATGATGGAGCCCTTTAGGAGGGCACTTAGCGGTACAATACTAGAGGGAGGGTACTTATGTGTGGTAACGGTCAAAGGGTCATTCGGCTGACAAGGGCTCAGGTTTTGGGCGAAGCCTGGAACGTGACTGGTACATCCTTTGCTGTCTCTTCCCTCGTAGCCAAGCGAATGAGAAAAAGGAAATGGCTGGTGTGCGGAATGGGATATGTGACAAGAAGAGGAGGAAGGGCTGCCTGTCTCTGGACCCTAGAGTGGACACAGTGCGGCGTGGTGTAAAGGGATCTGGAACACGAGTGACGTTTAGCGCTACTTAAGGGTCAAAAGTCAATGATGGGTAAAGTCGCGAGTATCGCCACACTTTTTTAGGAATTTCATTCTGCATCCAGTTTTTACTTTGAGTTTTCACGGTATATCGGACTCCTGTATTCCACAGAATTTGAGCTTTTGTCGTAATTTCTAACTCTAGACCCTATTTCTATTATCGTAATTTGTAATACCCGTAAATGGTTGAATAGAGTATGATATGCCGGTTTAGTTTCAAGAATGAATGGAATACCGGTTTGGGTGGGTAGGTATCGATATACCTGCTTTTAGTTTAAGGAATGCCTAAAATACCGGTTATGGCTCGAATCTAACAAATTAACGGTTAGGGATATAACGACTCAAAAATTCCTAGGTCCTCACAACTTTTTGCAGACTTAACTTGAAATTTTTCAAGAAATTACATTATTACATACATTATTTCAAATTTTATTGACATTTTGGGTCGATTTAAGGAGGAATTCGAATTGAAAAATTTACTTTTCTGCACAGAGACCGACCAAGGATTCAATTATTTTCGCTGAATAAGAGGGTGGGGGTTGGTTATTGGTTAAATGAGCTCTGAATCATCAAGGGTTAAATCTCATTAGAACTTTGGCGACATGTCAAATACAAAATTGGGAATTTTCGAGAGAGATTTTGAAAGTTGCTGGCGGACAACTATGGTCATAATTTTCTGATGTCCAAGAGCGATGTGAATCCGAATTTGGAGTAATATGGCACCTGTGGCTCAAGCGGTCTCTGCAGGATTTTTTTAAATATGTTAACAGTGTTGCATTTTAGCATTTTACCTTTGACCCTTAAAAAAACCTGATGCAAAATTTAACTGAATTTTGGGCTTACACAACTCCGGGTACAAACCTAAATTTTATACAAAATATGGCACGCGTGACCAAAAAAGAAATTTACTCGTAGTTTGGCGCTAAACCACAACAGATACCTCACTCAAGCTTAAAAGAACGCCTGTAGCTCCAGCGGTTTTTTCAGGCATCGATGTCAGACAGACAGACAGACGAACGTTTTTATAGTATAGAATTATAACATGCTATTTTGATGTTAAACCATCTTAAAATTTTCAATTAATTTTTTGTACTATTCTGAAATATCAAGGTCGAAGCAGTACCACGAAGCTTCTAAAACATGCAAATAATGTCAAAAGGTTGTTAAAATACATAAGCATAACAAAAGTTTGAAAATATATAAAAATGATGGTAGGATACGAACTCGCGACCGTTTTTTGTATTTTGTACAAAAATGTAAAAACTTGTACTAACCAGGAGATGGTCTGAAGTGCGCAAGAGCTAAAATTTTGAAACTTTGCTATGTTAATACATATAATTCAAAACGATTTTTAGAAATAGTATGAAATTTCAACGCTCAAAATTTTGGAGAAATTTTTTTGGATGCAATTTTCTGAAATTCTTATGGAAATATACGTGCAAAATATAACGATTT
>VYYI01002563.1:0-14499 GCA_021029175.1 Bilobella aurantiaca | reverse complement strand
GTTGGAGTACGACAAAGCAAATTACTAAAACCAACTTCATTTCAAAAGTAATTAATTGTTACTAATCTTGATTGAAAGCTTGTACTTCTACTACTGCATGTACATGAAACATAAAACAGCGAATTTATACTTTTGTGGGTTAGCTAATCAACTATTAGTTTTTCAGACCTAAATCTTGAGGTAATACTCTTTAGCATTAGTGATTATTAAGATACAGATTCTCTATAAAACAAAAAAAGGCTAAATAAAACATAACTTAGCACATAATACCATAGCAGCTTAGCATTGGATTCTTCTTCTTATGTGCTGTATAAAGTAATAAAAAAAAGGTAGAAAAATTTAAGTGGCAAATAGATAAATTTATAATTGATGTTCTTTTTGGGAAACAAAATTAATTGATATATTATTTTTATAATATCGTGTTGTCTGGTTTGGACAGTTACCTCCAAAACCTAATAATAATAAAACGGGAATTAGAGGGGCTGTTTGCGGCCAAGCATGGGTAAATTGCAGGGTTTTATGTTTTTTAATTATTTTGTTTGGTTTGAATCGCGTTTTTTTACCTTGTATGCTTAAACCATAGCTTCAACTAGTCCTAATAAAAATTATTAAGGCATTTAGAGCTGATGCTAATTTTTTATAGTTATTTTGGAAATTTTATCTAAAACTTTTCACTTTGAGTAAGTTTGCGGCGATTTTAGAACTATTTTTGCATTCATTTAAACCAGGTAGTTATCCAAATAAACAAATTGATTTGAGCAAATCTGTTCAAACCAGGGTTCGCGTACTAGCGTCTTCTTAACTTAAGCTGTAAATAAGATATTAAAATTAATGCTAACGGTTTTTTCAGGCCTCGAGATACGAATGTCCATTTTCATGTGCATACAAAGAGTCCTTCATAACCACTTCGCTGAGCTCTTCTTTACATATTGACCAACCAGTGGGCAGGATCTGCAAATAACATTACATTCGCTCCATTGTGTAGTGTATTATTCTTATTTACTTCCAATAAAGAATTTACTGTGTTAAAAGCAACCAAAAGGCATATACACATAAATTAAAAGCAAGTTATTTATACTAGTTATTCATATAGAATTATACTTGATACTAAAATAATACAACTTAAGTGGATAATATTGTATTGAAGATTAGTTCTTTATCGTTTAGTTGATTATGGTGAACCGCCTTATTACATGTCAAGGTATGCCACCATCGTGAGCTGAATCATGTATTTAAGGTGATCATGTAATAAATTACGACAAACTAAAATTCTAAAGGGAATTCAGCACACGACTAATGCTCGTTACTCATGAGCTGTACATATAACTTTGAAGACACAGAGAGATAAAATTTCCTAGACTTATTCAATTTTTATGTAATTATTCAAATCCAACTTGAAAATGTGTTCTGATTTTTTTTTAATTTGTAAATCGAATTACTGAGAATTGAAACTCTAATCAGCAGAATAGCCTGCCTTAGAACTCAAGTAAAATAATAACGTTCCCAATGTTCTCGCGTTGAACAAGAACAGGCACACAGATTTTTTTTTGTTTAAGAGAAAATGTGCCGATAAAATCTTAAATTAGCCTGGGAGGTACTTATGCCTTTTAATAAACACATTCTATACAATTGAGTTTCAAATACGAGGTCATGTGCCCCTGTAGTGTTCACGACGTTCTAATGATTAATTTGTACAAAATTTAATTAGGAATATGTTAAGAAGACTTCGCTACCCATTAGCAAATAACCGTTCATTGGCTACAGGCATAAGTGAATATAAACAATCCATTATTGTATAAGACTATTGAAGTTAGTCAACCTAATAAAAGTCACTGTTCAACGAGAATTCGGATATATACGTAAAATAGCGGGGTAGTTAGCCACCTTATTTTCACAATAACTATAGTCCATTGGTTACTGTACAATCTGTGGCGGCTGTTTCACCAACTGATGTTTACAAGTAGTATAAGCCTCTAAAATCAATGGAAGTATGTCCGGAGTTTTACCAGCCTTGATAACGTTGAATATTTAATTGCAGCCTGCTGCTTCAGCTCATAGGATCATAAAGTTTGAATGTAATCAAACTTGTGCTATCTGACCCATGACCTTGGAAAAAAATACAGTATGATTGTGTGAAGTTTGATCCTAAGGCATAAAATACATAAAATAAAATGAGAGAGATAGACGGAATGACAGAAGGACATTATCGGAGGCTACATTTGCAATTAGCGAAATAATTGTACGACGTGTGTGAAATCCATTTTGCATTTTAACACCCATTTCAGGTTTTCATTTCACATTTCACCCGGAAATGACTTCTTGACCTCAAAATAACCATTCAAGTTAAAAAAAATTACTTTTGCATAAAACAAACTGTCCACTTCTCCAGTCTAGAGCTCCAACACTTGGCTCCGGGTCTAGTTCCAGCATCTCCTCCAGACAACTTCAAAAGAAGTCATGGCATAGTAGATTTTCTTTATTTAAACTTTAAAGTTAATTGTCTTAAGGTTAGTAAATATACAATTACCTACCTACCCTAGTTGATATCCTATATTTATTTCTAAATATTGCTTTACAATAGTTACTAACATACTAAAACGGAGATATAGTCCATATACTGTTTGTTTTTAAAGATTTACACAAACGAAATATTTGCTGTTCGCTTTCGCTCATTTCCTTTGGCCGCTTAACGGATCACGTATACGTATATTCGGGTGAAAGTTCACGTTTGTACGGCTCACAGTTTAGAAAAGAGTGTTGATTAAGCTTTCATTAGTTAATCCAATTCATTGGATATGTAGTAAAAATAATGTAGCGTATAAACGGAAGTATGTAAACGTAAGTGTAGAAACACTGTCAAAACAGAGAAAATATTGCTCGTATCTTTGCTAAAAAAAGAGACATACCAAAAAAGCGGAATTCAAGACAACACACGTGCGAGGAGTGCTTTTATTATTTCTAAAGTACAGATGGTGAATATATACACTATTAAATAATTAAACAGGAAATTGAATTGAAGTTTATAAGAATAGCTTGTAGTGTTTCAAATCTATTTGTTATAGCTGTAGTGTAAAATACATTGAACAGCATATTTGCCTAAGTATTTGGCCTTGAGTTCAATTTATCAATGTTGAGCTGTATTGATTATTCTTGTATTCCACGTGCCGGATGTAGACCATTTCAATTTGAATTTTTAGTTTGAGCAATCTAACTCGGCATTAATAGCTTATGCATGAATAGCAAACATTTTTGAATATCTAAACGCATATCGCATATTCTTGTTAAACTCTTCACAAGTTGCAACACCACAGAACAAGAACTCAAGAATTAAATTCGACAATACGGGAAATGGCTTTATTCAACGATATTTTAAATGGGGTTGCACCATGTTCGATCACAATTCAACTTTATGGTCAAACGAACAACCTAACAAGGGTTTTGCAACCGCTAACATTATTTGTATCAGACTTACCCACAAACTGGCCCAAAATTAGCAGGACTCCAATTTCGCACCGTTCAGGGTGTATTGTCGTGTTTTTATTTATGACCTATTATTGGAATAACAAAACAGTGTTTGACCATTTTGCAGAGAAGGATGTTTCCAGTGAAATCGGAGTTTCAAACTCAACTCAATGTGCACTACAAAAATGTTACGCAAAAGCACATTTTTGTAATAATAGCAGGATCAGTTGAACATTTTCAAAAAGTAGCATCATTAAAGGATTTTAGAGTTACCAAACTTTTTTGTTTTATTATTAAATTTACGACAAATCTAAGTTTGCCGTTTATGCTCAGTGAGGGGTTTTATGCTCCTTTAACTTGTACAATAGAAAGTAAACGATGTGAGGTATATGTTTTTCGACTACTGCAAAAATTTGGTAACAGTTGGGAGCTCAAAACAAATTTACCTTTGATTATTAACAAGTACAAATTAATTATACCAACACATTCATTTAGCTTGAGAGAATATTCCTGGGGCAAGACATTGAGCTCAATACTAAATTGCCCTGAGCAATTAATATTTGCCCGCTTTCTAAAGAATCAAAAAATATGTTTAAAAGATTTGGTGCCGCGGGGCAATAAATTATATGAAATCGCTCTAACAAAAGCTATATTTGAGTCTATCATATACAATATAACAGAAGTTGGGCCGTCAGTTCCTGGGTTCATCAGTCTACATTACAGATTCCCGTTCAAGGGAGTAGGAATTTTCTATGTAGCCGGACGTGGTTACACAAAAGAGTATTTTTCAACTACCAGAGAAAATTATGTACTAAGCAGTATAGTACAAGTTGGGTCAAGAAATTTTAACTTTATTACATGTTATGGCTCAGAAAGTCAACTCTCTTTTGAATTTTATTTACATCCTTTCACACTTGTTAGTTGGTTAGGAATATTTTCTTGTTGCATATTGTTGACACTTTTTATGCTTGCTATTAGTTACCTCGATTGCAGACCAATGTCAGCTTGTGTTTGGTTCCAGCAAGCCTACAATTTTTGGTTCCTCTTATTTTTTCCGCTTATCGAACAATTCCCAAATATGTATATCAAAATTATGACACAAAAGTTCTCAAGACGAGCTACTTGCGCACGCGTAATTCGAATGGAATGGGTGATTGAAGCTGTAGTACTATCGGCCAGCTACAAGGGCCTAGTTGTTAGGGAATTGATCGCTCCACCACTTAGCACTAACATCTATACTTCGTTATTGAGCTTGATCAACTTTGAGCTTTATACGCCAAAATTTATGCATCTAGCTGATAACAGGGACCCGCCAGACCGTGCGCCGTTAGAGCGAAAGAAACGTACTAACTTTTATCTTGCGATTAAGGCAGAACTGGAAAATAATGATGTTCATCAGTATTCAGCTGACGAAAAGAAAATTTTGCGGAGTTTCTTGAACAAAACTGTTCCGCTTTCCTTTGATGATTTTGAGGCACTGTTAGCTTACTAAGCAGCCACGTTGCCTGGTTGCAATACCAGGTAAATTGCATTTGTGAACACACAAGATATGATGGCTCAAAATCTGCTGTTCTTGAATACGAGAAAAGTAGGCGACCCCTACAAACTTGGGAAGAAACCCTTTATTGTGGATACGCTATACTTTGAATTCAGTAAAGATAACGAAAGAATGGCACACAATAAATTGATCAGTCTAGTTGAAGGAGGTGTAGACATTTTCTGGAGAAATATTGACACACTGATACAACTGTACAAATACAAAACTTTTAGGACAAACGACCACAATAATGCTTACCGTGTAAGTTTGAATGGAAAAATGTCCACGCCAATGTACATTTGGCTAGCATTGACGTTGATAACGGTTTTCGCATTCATTGGAAAACTCAGCTTTAGCTCGGATCTGAAAATATTTGGAATATTAGTAGGAAGACCTAAATCAACAACTAGCACAACAAGCTCATTTGTAGAAGTTGATAAAATGCAAATAATGACTTTTCAGCATTTGATAGTTGAATAGAATTTTCAGTAAGTGAATTATTTGGTAGGTTAAAAAAATTCTGCCAACACCTTATTCAATGCTACTATGGCATAATGTGATTTACTACAACTTTTTCATAAAAATATAAAAATATAAGTTATACCATATTTTTCGATTTATATATATATTTTGCATGAAACGAAAAGTTATAATGGTCCCGACGATCGTATAGCCTCCTTTCACTCAGAAATGACCACTTGACATCAAACTGACCTTTCAAGGTCAAATTCAAGTTTTTCATGAAACGAAAAGTTATGATGATCCCGATGGTGGTAGAGCCTCCTTTCACCCGGAAATGATCCCTTGATCTCAAAACGACCTTTCAAAGTCAAACTAGTGAAACAAAAAGTAATGATGATCCTGACGACCTAGAACGTCTTGTATAATTGAAACTGGCCTACTTCCGCTACTGGTTGACCGTTTTACCACGGTTAATTCTATTTAACGTAAGAATTAGTTTCAGCCAAAAAAGAAGCTTGTAAAAACTATATTCAATTCAATCTTTTACGCACTTGTACTTCTGGAATGTGTCTAAAGCAATTCTGTGTTGTTGTTTTTTGCAGTTCTTGCAAAGGAAAATTCCCGCTTGGATGGTACAGCAAAGTAGTCTCCGTCCGTTTTTGAGACCGAAGTTAATTGGGTTTCACTTCAAAGAGAGAACTAACAAAATAAACCAGTGAAGCAAATAACTAAGGAGCAATGATACATGATTAACTACGCGACAAAAGTAGCTGCTAATTTTTGCATACCTACTAAAATTCCGACTGTCATCAATGGAAGCGTTTTGGGGGCTTGTGTTTGATATACTTGGCGACTTATTCGTACTTCCGCATGACTTCCTTATACAATTATTAAAACATTGTTTAGATCAGTAATGCGAAATTTGCCCGTAAATTTTTATTATTTGACACTTTTTTTTTCAAAATATAATTAAAATTATTCTTTTTTTTACTTTGTCACTGAAATACTCCCAAATCCAAATTTTGCCACATTTGATTTGTTATCAACTAAATATTACAAAGCTTCAGATCAGTTAGGTCAGTAAAAATTTCTAGCTCAAATTACAAAATACTAAGATAATTTTCAACGACAATAAACAATTAAAATAGTACTTAAAGTAATCCGCGTACAGGCCAAAATTGTTCAGTTACTTTAAAAACAAAAAAGCTTAAATAACTTGACACGCTACCATTACGCCCAAAATTCTGTTTTTCAGTTAATTAATTTAACTAATACTTTAATGTATAAGGTGTTCCGCCTAATGTTCCTACGTCCGATACTTGGTTGACTTTTTTATCACGCTTGATTAAATGTTACATGCAATTGTCAAATTATTTGTTGCCCATTTAAGAAAATTAAGTGTTGTACTCAACATTTGAACCAGTAACCGGCTCACGACTCTGAATTGTCGTTTAATATTCAAAATTGCATCAGCGTCACTTTTCTGAAATAATTTTTTTTTGTAAATAATTTTGAAACCCACCCAAAAAAAGGAAACAACTTATGACAAAAGTACATATTTTAGATTTGTTTTCTTTAAATCACCAATTGCACTTAAAGAAGAACTTTTTAAAATTGGAATTGAGGCAAATAGCTTTACTTAACTGATTAGTTTCCTACAAAATTGATTTAGCTAAATTTATAGCTAGTATAATTTTTCTTATCGCCATGACTAATCTATTGAAAAAAATAACCATTGTCCCAAAAAAGCGATAGTCGATTAAATACACATGTTACCTTTTAAGTAAACCAATAATTACTTTGGTAATAATTAGTAACAATTTTGCAGTTTGAAATAAATATTATACCGACACCAAAATACTCAGTCTGGACTCTGAAACCAGATACGCTTCAATAACCAATGGCTCCATTTTAATTGTTATCTTGACGCCCTTGTTTATTAGTAGTGAAACGCATTTTTTCAAGTGAACTCTGTAATATTTTTTAACAATAAAACATACCCGTTTAGCAACAAGGGTTGAATGTGTTGAAGCAGATATTTATGTTCAACGTCTCAGACGGACCAATCCATTAGGATTTGATTTAAATTTGCTATTAAGTTGCAATTACAATTTGGAAAATGGCAATCCGTTAAAAGCAACTTGTAACTACTATATTATTTCATTTTTCAAATTAACTTAAAGAAAACCCATATCTTCAAGAGATATTCGATCATGTTTCTTCAATTTAGAGCACACCAATTACTTTTATTTCCTGTTCTCAATACATTTTGTTTCACAATCACGTTTTTATTTTGCCTTTATATATATATTTCTTATAATTTAATACATATATAGTAGTAAAATAATGTACACTTAAACAAAATAAAATTGTGTGGCAATAAAGCAAAAAAAAAACTTTAGCACGCACAACAGTATCCCAGAGCACCGATAACTATGCAAACTCCCTTAATACCCTTCACCACGTTACCAGCTACACGATAAACTACGGACTTGTTGTCATCAGTAATTGTTTCCATGTTTGATCGTGCTTCTGGTGGTTCTTCTGCCATCATTTTTTCATAATCTTTTGCATCATTTTCAGCAAACACTGCAAACATACTTGTCTTAATGTTGACACTGTCAGGAAGAACGGCATCTATCTCCAATAGATTTGTTTCAACATTCCTTCCGATGTAGTTCATTTGTACAACTATGAAACCAATTGCTTCTATTTCGACAACAGCAAAACCTTGCAAGCAATTGTCCTTTCGCAGTGCAAAACGACTCACACAAACCGCAGAATTTGCCCAATTTGCTTTATTTGCCTCTCTGAGCAGTTCCTTGACTTTAGGCATGAGGACTGCATCAACCTCCTGCATGTGCGTGCAGTTATTCTTGCTGACATGCCAACCCTATCAAGAAGTAAAAAAACGTTACAATTCTGTTTATACTTTGGTGTTATACGCTGGTGCATAAAATTAAAATTTTATTTATGTTTCTCATTTGTTTCATTTATTTTGTTTTTGTTTCTTGTTTAACGGTAATGCCATGCAGTTGGGTTATTGCGCTAAAACGAAACCTTATTTGAAAAGATAAATTAATGCAAAAAAATTACAAAAAAGAAATTATAGCAAAGGTTACATTGAAGGCCCCATGGGATGTTTCATCAACATTAGATTGAGGGTGTTTGATTTATTAAATATTGTTTGCATGTAACTACAATCAATCTCCTGAGTTGCAAAAAGTATGCTTATTTATTTGCTTTATTTTTTGTTATGGAGTAATATTAAAAAAGTTTTTCATTTAGAATTTCACCTGTAATTCCCCGAACACGTTGTTTAGTTGGAGTACGATAAAGGAAATTACTAAAACCAACTTCATTTCAAAAGTAATTAATTGTTACTAATCTTGATTGAAAGCTTGTACTTCTACTACTGCATGTACATGAAACATAAAACAGCGAATTTATACTTTGGTGGGTTAGCTAATCAACTATTAATTTTTCAGACCTAAATCTTGAGGTAATACTCTTTAGCATTAGTGATTATTAAAATACAAATTGTCTATAGAAAAAAAAAGGCTAAATGAAACATAACTTAGCACATAATACAATAGCAGCTTAGCATTGCATTCTTCTTCTTATGTGCTGTATAAAGTAATAAAAAAAAAGGTAGAAAAATTTAAGTGGCAAATACATAAATTTATAATTGATGTTCTTTTTGGGAAACAAAATTAATTGATATATTATTTTTATGATATCGTGTTGTCTGGTTTGGACAGTTACCTCCAAAACCTAATAATAATAAAACGGAAATTAGAGGGGCTGTTTGCGGCCAACCATGGGTAAATTGCAGGGTTTTATGTTTTTTAATTATTTTGTTTGGTTTGAATTGCGTTTATTTATCGTTATTTATGCTTAAACCATAGCTTCAACTAGTCCTAATAAAAATTATTAAGGCATTTAGAGCTGATGCTAATTTTGTTAGTAATTTTGGAAATTTTATTCAAAACTTTTCACTTTGACTAAGTTTGCGACGATTTTAGAACTATTTTTGCATTCATTTAAACCAAGTAGTTATTCAAATAAACAAATTGGTTTGAGCAAATCTGTTCAAACCAGGGTTCGCGTACCAGCGTCTTCTTAACTTAAGCTGTAAATAAGATATTAAAATTAATGCTAACGGTTTCTTTAGGCCTCGAGATACGAATGTTCATTTTCATGTGCATGCAAAGAGTCCTTCATAACCACTTCCCTGAGCTCTTCTTTACATATTGACCAACCAATGGGCAGGATCTGCAAATAACATTACATTCGCTCCATTGTCTAGTGTATTATTCTTATTTACTTCCAATAAGTAATTTACTGTGTTAAAAGCAAAACAAAGGCATATACACATAAATTAAGAGCAAGTTATTTATACTAGTTATTTATATAGAATTCTACTTGTTACTAAAATAATACAACTTAAGTGGATAATATTGTATTGAAGATTAGTTCTTTATCGTTTAGTTGATTATGGTGAACCGCCTTATTACATGTCAAGTTATGCCACCATCGGGAGCTGAATCATGTATTTAAGGTGATCATGTAATAAATTATGAGAAACTAAAATTCTAATGGGAATCCAGCACACGACTAATGCTCGTTAGTCATGAGCTGTACATAAAACTTTAAAGACACAAAGAGATAAAATTTCCTAGACTTATTCAATTTTTATGTAATTATTCAATTCCAACTTGAAAATGTGTTCTGATTTTTTTTCAATTTGTAATCGAATTACTGAGAATTGATACTCTAATCAGCTGAATAGCCTGCCTTAGAACTCAAGAAAAATAATTACGTTCCCAATGTTCTCGCGTCGAACAAGAACAGGCAGACAGATTTTTTTTTGTTTAAGAGAAAGTGTGCCGATAAAATTTTAAATTAGCCTGGGAGGTACTTATGCCTTTTAATAAACAAATTCTATACAATTGAGTTCCAAATACGAGGTCATGTGCCCCTGTAGTGTTCACGACGTTCTAATGATAAATTTATACAAAACTTAATTAGGGATGTGTTAAGGAGACTTACGTACCCATTAGCATATATTCGTCCATTGCCTAAAGGCATAGGTTTACATAAACAGTTTCTTTTTGTCCAGGCCAATGAAGATAGTCAGAAAACAAAAATCACTGTTCAACGATAATACGAATAGATACATAAAATGGCAGGGTAGTTAGTGACCTTCTTATCGCAATAACTGTAGTCCATTGGTTACTGTACAATCTGTGGCGGCTGTTTCACCAACTGATGTTTACAAGTAGTATAAACCTCTAAAACCAATGGAAGTATGTTCTACCGGAGTTTTACCAGTCATGATAAAGTTGAATATTTAATTGGAGCCTGAGGCTTCAGCTCATAGGATGATAAAGTTTGAATGTAATCAAACTTAGGTGCTATCTGACCCATGACCTTGGAAAAAAATACAGTAGTAATGATTGTCTGAAGTTTGATCCTAAGGCATTCCAGATACTTATGTCATTTCTGTAATGGTGCCTGTAACTCCAGAGGTCTCTACAAAAAAAAAGAATAAAATACATCAATGAGAGAGATAGACGGAATGACAGAAAGACATTATCGGAGGCTGCATTTGCAATTAGAGAAATAATTGTACGACGTGTGTGCAGTCTATTTTGCATTTTAACACCCATAACCATACAAAATTCTACAATTTAATAGAGATGTCAGCTCAAACTTTTTGAGCTAAACAATTTACATACATATTTTACTCAACTCAATAAATTTAAGACATGAATGCGAGACTGAATTAAAATCAATTTGTTTAGTGTAAGACGCTAGTATTAGCTTGTACCACTACGTTCATTGCTTGTATAGCTTCCAATTGGAATGCTGGTTCTAAATCAACTCTCTTTACTAAAGTTAATTTTAGTTTGACCAGAAGTGACCCCCTTGGAAGTCGGAAGGTCAAGGTCAAAAATATCGGCCTAGGACAACGTGATAAATGGTCCATACATAAGTTGTTCCGCTTATGAGGGTTTGAACACTTGTATAAAAAACTTTTCTATGTTGCCCTTCAATCATCCCCAAAATGACCTCCAGACCTCAAAATGACCTTTTATAGGCAAACACTTTTTGTGCCCAAAACAATATAATTATTACCAAGGTTTTTCGTATAAGGCGCTAGCCTTAGTTGCTACGAGTAACCTTGATTATTACCATCTTTGTTGACCCCAGGGCCAACATTTCACCCGGAAATGACTTCTTGGCCTCAAAATAACCTTTTAAGTTCAAAAAAATTACTTTTGCATAAAACAAGTTGTCTACCTCCCATGTCCAGAACCCTTTTCCGCAGCTCATGTCCACTTCTCTAGTCTAGTCCAACACTTGGCTCCGGGTCTAGTTCCATGAATGGAGTTGATATCCTATATTTATTTCTAAATATTGTTTTACAATAGTTACTAACATACTAAAACGGAGATATAATCTATATACTGCTTTTGTGCTCATTAAAGATTTACAGAAACAAAATATCTGCTGTTCGCTTTCGCTCATTTCCTTTGTCCGCTTAACGGCTCACGTATACGTACATTCGGGTAAAAGGGATCGTTGGTACGGCTCACTGTTTAGAAAAGAGTGTTAAATAAGCTTTCATTATTTAATCCAGTTCATTTGATATGTAGTAAAAATAATGTAGCGTATAAACGGAAGTATGTAAACGTAAGTGTAGAAACACTGTCAGAACAGAGAAAATATCTTTTCTAAAAAAAAAAGAAACATACCAAAAAAGCGGAATTCAAAGGAGCACACGTGCGAGGAGTGCTTTTATTATTTCTAAAGTACAGATGGTGAATCTAGGGTGGCGCAATTGACAATTTTTTTGAAAAGTTGAGGTCTCACCCTCCAATATTGTTCCTTTTAGTGATTAAATGAGGTACAAAAAATTCCACCCAAATCGGTTGAAGTTTAGGGGTCGCGCAGGCCGGCCAAAATTTAAGCCTACATGCCTTATGAGATTGGTATATGAAGTTGGGAATATAGGGATATAACACACCATTGTACAAATTATATGCTAAACTAAAAGTGTATTTCAACTTGAAGAATTTGAATCCGAATCAATTTTACTCAAAATTGTAAGCCTAGAATCCGAATTTGTGAGTTTACTCATACTTAAGGTAAGACAATTCATTGCAATCCGTGTAACTTACCATTAGTATTATAAATTAATGTATGCTAATCTGTCTGTCTGAGTATGGAATCTAAGTCTAGGAATACTATTTGCATTCATTATAATTAGCAATATTCTAAAGAATATGCTTTGAAAACCCTAACATTGGATAACTTCGTTACATCGAATTCAACACGATTTTTTGAATTTTTTTTTTCAGCTTGGAGCCAAAAAGTTGAATATAATAGTGCTAAAGCCCTTGCTGGTGAATTAATGGTAGCTTTCAGCATTTGTATTATTTTTTCTTATATTCTTTATATTATATACTTATATACGAAATGACATTGTCCGAACACTAGGTTGTAAATGAGACGGTGGAACGTGGTGTTGCTCTCGTTCAGGAATTTAGTAACATATTCACAACAGACGAAGAACAAAAGCAATTACTTTTTCAAGTAGTTGAAGATAACCGGCAAGAATTTCCTAATACCACCAAGTCGACTTTGGTCAAAGGCTTCAAACGGTAAATACATAATCGCTATTCAACTTCGCGTATAAAATAATTAATAAAGATTTATTCCTCTTACTATAGGGCCTGAAGAAGATTGGAAGACAAACTTTATATTTACACTTTAAAAATAATTGTAAATACTTCGTATGAATAGAAATCACAAAATATATTACATTAAGAATGTTGGCTAAATTTTGATTGGCTTGCGCGACCCCTAAACCTCAACCGATTTGGATGAAATTTTTTGCACACCATTTTCTTACCAAATGGAATGATATTGGTGGGTGAGACCTTAACTTTTCAAAAGAAAACTTTTTCGGTACTATTTTGCGCCACCCTAATATATACACTATTAAATAATTAAACAGGAAATTGAATTGAAGTTTATAAGAATAGCTGGTAGTGTTTCAAATCCATTTGTTATAGCTGTAGTGTAAAATAAATTGAACAACATATTTGCCTAAGTATTTGGCCTTGAGTTCAATTTATCAATGTTGAGCTGTATTGATTATTCTTGTATTCAACGTGCCGGATGTAGACCACTTCAATTTGAATTTTTAGTTTGAGCAATCCAACTCGGCATTAATAGCTTATGCATAAATAGCGAAGACATTTTTGAATATCTAAACGCATACCGCAATTATATATATACACCATATATTGTTTTATAATTTTTGTTAAACTCTTCACAAGTTGCAACACCACAGAACAAGAACTCAAGAATTGAATTCGACAATACGGGAAATCTTTATTCAACGATATTTTAAATGGGGTTGCACCATGTCGATCACAATTCAACTTTATGGTCTAACGAACGACCTACCAAGGGTTTTGCAACCGCTAACATTATTTGTATCAGACTTACCCACAAACTGGCCCAAAATTAGCAGGACTCCAATTTCGCACCGTTCAGAGTGTATTGTCGTGTTTTTATTGATGACCTATTATTTGAGTAACAAAACAGTGTTTGACCATTTTGCAGAGAAGGATGTTTCACCAGTGAAATCGGAGTTTCAAACTCAATGTGCACTACAAAAATGTTACACAAAAGCACATTTTTGTGATAATAGCAGGATCAGTTGAACATTTTCAAAAAGTAGCATCATTAAAGGATTTTAGAGTTAGCAAACTTTTTTGTTTTATTATTAAATTTACGACAAATCTAAGTTCGGCGTTTATGCTCAGTGAGGGGTTTTATGCTCCTTTGACTTGTACAATAGAAAGTAAACAATGCGAGGTGTATGTTTTTTGACTACTGGAAAAATTTGGTAACCGTTGGGAGCTCAAAACAAATTTACCTTTGATTATTAACAAGTACAAATTAATTATACCAACACATTCATTTAGCTTGAGAGAATATTACTGGGGCAAGACATTGAG
>VYYI01002562.1:0-14502 GCA_021029175.1 Bilobella aurantiaca | reverse complement strand
TGCACAACTTTCCCCATCCCTACTGCAAGCGTGTTACAGGAAACGGCAAATCTTGCTTTGAAATCGCTTTCACCAGTTGCAAGTTTTGGAGAAAAGAGAAATAGCTCTCGCCCAGTAAACTGCTTCGAAAGTAATAACGACTTCAATTTTAGTAATCCAAGTGAAATTCTTCAGTTAAACCATTTCACACATTTAACAAATTAAAATTAATTCAAAATCCTACCTCATTTATTACATATTTCATCTCAAAGTAAATCAAAACTGATTTAAAGAAAGGAAACGGCGCAAGCTTCTCTTTTTTTTTTTTTTGTAAAAAACAAAGTTTTATTCAAAGGACAGTCACATTTTTTTTTGTTTTATTTTTTTAGAGGAAGAGACAAATATCTTGGTTGCGTAGAACGGGTGAAAAAAAAAATGTTTGAAAATCAAAAAGATGAACGAAAACTTTTCTCCATGCATTATTGGAATGCCTTTCACCATTAATTTTCTCCATGCATCCTGGAATGCATTTTAAATTCAATTGGCAATATAAATTGCATGGGAAGTGTACATGAGCCTAGCTGGTAAGGGGCTAAGGGTTTATTTGAAGGGAGTGGTTGTGCCTTGGAAATGAGAAGATCAAAGGAGACTCCCCGCCGGAGCTCCCAAACTCTTTAACTCTCCTTTCTCTCTAAAACTCAAAATTTAATCAAGACTAATGATGAAAAGTTTAGGGTTTAATTATCACATTGTAGTCACGGACTTAGGAGTAGAACATTCACATTCTGAACTTGACAACAGCCCCCCGCTCCCCTCTCAACATACACACTACTTGACTAAACTTTTTAAATTAGCAAAACAGCCAACAAAAATTGTAGATTCTGGAAACGTGAATCTGAAATTAGTGTGTAATCAGACTCTCACTTTCCATCCCTACTCCCCTGTCCTCACGAGAGAAAGCACTTCAACCTTCTTTTTCAAGATCCAGTACGAGAGAAGCGAATGAGCGACTCTGGATCCAAAAGAATGGGAAAGTACAAACGAAATCATTATTCAGGCTGTTTTATTAATAATTATTGAAACAACAATCGCAATTTCTAGTAATTTTTCTAACATTTGAAATGGTATTGATTCCGGCAAAAAATCCATGAATAAGCAATTTTAATTCAAACCAAAGATGTATCTCAAAATCTTGATCTTATTCTGCAAGGGCTTGGCAAGCCCGTGTTGAAAATCCTTCCAACAACGATGTAGTTTCTAATTTAATCACAAAGCTTGCTATACAGCCGAGAGCCGTGCGTCGAAGCGTACAGAAGACGCTGCAGCCTCAAGAGTGAAGGATCTCTGCGTGTGATTGGAATTCAATCCTGCTTTTATTATTCATCTTCAGAAGCAGAAGCCCTAAGATGACAAGTGGCGGAGTTGTAGGGAGACTTCCTCCTAAGAATCTTCATCTTTTGGCCACTTACCCCTTGGCCCGCTGTGACAAATAGGGAAGATATTTTGAGACGACGGCAAGAGCTCCGTTTGGACGGATAATTTTAAAACTTTTACGAACAGGGGCTTTTGATCCCAAAATACAATAACTGAAAATTCTCCTAAAGCCCCAGTCCACCTCAGGAAAGACTTGCATTACGCCTTTTACAGGAACAAAAATGAATCAACTCGACCCATACTGTGATCTGGACAAAGAGCCTTGGCTCAAAAGCTTTCGAGTAGGAGATCAAGGCGCACTGGGCAGCCGAGCAACCACCAGTTTCAATTTCTATTTTTCAATTCCTCGTCTTCGTTTGTCTCCCGACATGACATCTCCTGCGAGGACGTTTCTTCAGGATCGGATGACCCCGGGAGCTCCAATTTGTCACGTCATGGGACAAGCCCTACGTCAAGTACGTGCTCATCCCTTCCCTTCATCCTCTTCCAACCACATTCGCATCACCCTCCCAAATAATGATAGGTTGATGACAAAAACAATCGCTCATATTTTGCATGTCCATTAGGGCTCCTCGAGTGCCATTGAGTAAACAATTGGCAAGGTAATGCTGGAAAGGCAGAGATTCGTGACCGCAGATCAAGACGTGATCTCGTCTCGCTTCCCTTCTTCTTGTGCCCATTTGGTCATTTCTCCAATTCAATTTATAACACACAAGAGACGATTCGATTTGAATTGCAGAAATCACGACCAACAACTTTGAAGTTAAAAGGCATGAAATGAGAAGTGCATTTTTTTTTAGTTAGCGGTCATCTTACCGTGAACTCCTTTTGAAGGATCAAGGTGGTGGTAGGGCGGAATGCCCATGTGAGCTGGCGGAGGTTGCGTCAGTCCATCAACACCGTTGACAAAGAAGGGAAGAGATCCAGCACCAAGTCCCATGTTCTTCAGGCTCTGTAACAATTAAAAAACAACAAATTTTAAATTTTAACAATTGCATTTATAGAACTTGAAAAGGTTTACTCAAAATTTTTAAGCTTTGTCGGAAAGTCAAAAAGTCTATCCTCTATAAACAATTTTAAAAAAGCTTTCCCTAGAAAAAAAACTTTTTTCCTCCATTTTTCCTACACTTTCTCGAGATATTTTTTTTTGGTTAGAGCCTTAAAAAGTTTTTTTTTTCCTTTCAGTTTCAGGCCCCTGCGGCTCGAGCTTGAGCTGCTTTCTTTCACTGTTATTCCTAAACCCAAGGGAAAGGGATGATTAGCAATTTCTCACTTAAGAAACGACGACACTGGAGTCCGCCAGGCACTTCTGAATTCCTCATGCATACTTAACTTAGACAATGACTTGAGAAAATGAATGCATAATAATTAGGGAAGAGATCTTTTAGGAAGCCTTGAGCCCCACCTCCGGGGACTACGCTCATTAATATATCGTCTAAAGTGCCAACGCTCTTTTTATTTCAAGACACCTTCCCTTCCCAGAGCCACCAATTCAGTCTCCAGTAAAGCAAAAACCCAAGTAGACAAGGCCCTACCTCATCAAGTACTTAACTTCCAAAGCTCGTCTCACTCACTCACTTGATTGCTAACAATTACATGTGCCTAATTAACAATTATTTCATTAATTACAATTTTTCACTTCTCGAGCCCTGCACATCAATCCAACTGATCCGAAGATGCGCCTCGTAAGATACCGGATTAACAGGACGCTAACATTTTTTTAAATTATAAATACATTATTTCACAATACGCAATTTTGTCCAAAAGTTTTCCAGAATCTCGAAAGTAATATTGATTTCATGGTAATTAAATTTTGAATTCATTCAAAAGCCCTTGAGAAATGCACATTATATTTCCTGTAGTTAGCATGTATGTGATCAGCGGAACTGAACAAGTTCCGACTGGGGACGGAAGGAAAGGCCTTTACATGAAAAGACTGGAAGCCAGAAGCGTACAACCCTCATCAATTCGAGGATGGATGGAATTAGACCAAGTCATGTGCCATAATTGTCCTGAATTCTGAAACTGGAATTAAATATGAGAGAGGTCGGAACTTGAACTTTTGAAGGAGGAAGAACTCCATTGGGAATTGAGCTCTTTTCTTCGAAATCTTAATAATCTTCCATTTGAAACTGAAGAGAGAGGAAGCTGAATTGGGGGGCTTTGGAGTGAAGAAGGAACTTCCGGTCCACTGGCTCCCTGGAAATGAAGTGTATAGTTACTGAAGAAAATAAGAGGCGCTTCAAGTTATACTCTCCAAATTCCTGGCTCCAGAGAGACAGAAGAAGAAAATAAAAAAAAGAGAGGAATTAATAGGAATAAAATGTTAGAAAATTTCCATCTTCCTCATTTTATTTACTTGGAAAGAGACAAGGAGAAAATTAAAATGAGAATAATGCCAATGCGGAAGAGGAGCGAGATTCCTTTCACTTCCAACTTTCTCCGCTACGCCGCTTCCTCCAAATTACATTCTCCATCCATTCTCCTCCAAGAGGCGGAATTCCTGCTCAAGACATTCTTCCTCAATATAATTTACAATAGAGAAAAGGATGCAAATTGAAGGAGGCCTTCCCAAAATTTTGCTGGCACAAGTCTTAAGCCACTCTAAATCAGCCTCTGCTGACTGAACTGAATCTACTTTCCATTTCCTCTTTCTCTTCCAGCCGTTCAATCCATAACTCGTTTTCTTCCAAAAATAAGTGCTTATCCTCATAAAATATGAGTCAGACATCCAGATTCTTTTTTATAGAATCTTTCAGCCCTCTACCAGCAGCGATTTTAGCTCCTCTCAGGTGTTCTCAGTGCATTTGACAACTTCTCCAGACCTTCCATCAACATTTTCCAGCCAACGGAGCGCAGAGATAAGTTTCTGTTGGAGTCGATATTTCACTATTTTCACCAAAATCCTCCGAAGGAACTCAAAGACAAAAGCAATTCCACCTTTGCTCCAAGCTTTTTTGAAAATTCATATTTATTCAAACCATCATCTCCGCTTTCTCTGCCGAACACAATAGAAGAAAGCGTCAAAGGGAGTTACAAGCAGATTTTCTAGCCTACTTTCCTTTCACAATTTCAACCAAGTCCAATCAGTAACGTGTCAACACTTCCAAAACACACTTCTTACGTGGTTTCCCTTTGCCAAAGATCAGTAGAAACCAAAAACCCAACACGATAGGTCCTGGTATTTCGGTATTAGGATGGCGAGAAACTCAATTAAGAAAATAATCTCACCATTTCAAAAACCAGGAGTTAGATTTAAATTATATATTAATATTATTCTAATTAAACGAACCATTTTCCTAACCCCTGACAGCTCTCCCAACTTTCTACATTTCCCCGATTAGCTTGAATAGCCTGAACAATGAAGTGGAACAACAAAGGAACAATGCCTCTGCCTCCCAGATAATCCCCAGCATTTACATTAATCAGGAATAATGAACTATTTTGTGAGATCAGTATGCGGCTATGGACCCTAAAAAGTTGGAGAGGGTAATGATCAGGCCATTTTGGTCCATTTTGTCCTAAGAAGATTAAAATCAACACAACGCTCTCTCGCCCTTAGCAGAAGACATAAAAGAAGGTGACCTAAGTGCTTTTTTGTCAAAAGTCCATTTGCTTTCCTATCTAATTCCAAAATCCATCCGGCTAAATGGATCCCTTACCCCCAACCACTCCACTCCCCTTAAGTACTCAATAATAACAATAATTACAGCTCCTTTTTTTGCAAACTGTTACACGGAGAAAGCCAGTATATTAAAGGCAATCTAGACAGGATCGGTCCAACGGATTCAGTAACTGTCATTCCTTCCCAGATCGATGCATATGTCAAACATGATCAAGATCCTCATCTGTCGTTTTATAGTCACAGAAGAACGGGGAAGAGAATGGGACTCTTGTCAGTTGAAAAGAAAGCAGAAGAATAGGAAGATCTTATCTTCAAATGAAAAATTATTGTCAAAAGTGTGTCACCCTTCCATTCTATCCCTTTCACTCAAGGGCCCCCCGATCTTGTGATCTAACAACGAGCCATGTGCTTCATGTCATTTGTATTTGTGTCCTCGGGATTTCATTACTAAAATTACAAAAGCCTCTCAATGGTCTTCTTAATTTCCGAAAAGGTGAACTTATCTACCATTTTGAATGGAAGATAATAGAGACGGGATAACGTTCTTCAGAGTGCCTTATCAGGCCACTATCCTGACAGATGCTGCACATTTCTATAATACAAAAGATCATAACTACTTCAAGTACTCACAGAGCACTTCAATCCAATTCGCAAACATTTTATAAATCCCCATTCCCTTTGCATGACGATTCAACCCAAACGACGCCGAACACTTGATTCCCAAATCCCAATTGCACGAACTCTCTTTACAATTTCGCGTAATAGATTATACTCCCATCATCACAAAAGGTAAATATTTGAAGAAATTCATTAGTGACACGCAGGCCGAGGGCCGGGCGGCGGCATCATCTCGAGATCAAAGAACTTCGCAGATGAGACTTCTGTTCCTGCAACAGGCAGAGAGCAGGAAGGAATACACTTTAGTCAGCCAGCATCCTAGGAACATTGGGAGTATTTCACAGGGGATTCCTAAAGAAAGCCTCGAGTGTAAAAATATGATAAATTGAAAAAGAAAGTGGTGATGCTGCGAAGACTCACCACGCCCTCTGCCTCTGCTGTTTGTTTAAAGCTTCTCTGTCATCATCATTATGCTGCTCGTCTTTTAATGAGTCTCCCTTTCTCTTTTAAAAAAAAAGTGAAAGCCGCCAGGAGCAGAAGACAATTTGGTGAAGGGGCAGAAAAAGGAGGGGAAATCACGCACGGTCGCCAGAGGAGAGGAAGAAAACGAATTTTATCAAAATTTCCCAAAAGGCTCCAAACTTCCCTTTGAAATGGAAACTTTCTCCTACTCTAATCCCTAACAACATCATCAGTCCCCTTCTTTCTCCACGACCATTTCCATCCTCCTTCCACTTGATTCAGAGACCTTCAATGTAATAAAAAAGAAACAAGGGAGCGGAGGGAAGGATGACGTCCATTCTGTTCGACTTTCTCTCGGACGACCTAGGGAGGGAGTCCGATTCCTGATTCGGAATTTCAGCCTCTCTCTCTCCAGCACTGGAAGCTTTTTCCAGCGCTCTTTCTAGACGAGCTGGAGAGAGATTATTTAATGGGGTTTCTAGCGAGAGAGAAAGGAGAAAGCGACTGTCGGCAAAAGATCAAAGGCGGTGCCTTCGGAGGTTCCAAGCGTCCCAATCTGATTTGCTACGACTCTGGCGCGTGCCCTTCTTTCTCATGCCGCCCTAACGAATTTCATCTCCCCTACAGAAGAACTCGAAGAGTAGAAAGAAAGCCGATTCACTCCTACTTTCTCTAAATATTAAAAAGCGGAATACAAATAAGAGGAGAATAAAATAATAAGGATCAAATTAAAAGGCAGAAACGGCCATGTCAATATGAGAGCCAACTTTTCCAACTTCAACTTACTCCTCGAGGAACTCGTTCAAGGGGTCTCTCATAAGAAAACTTCAAACAAAATTACTTCAAACTTATTTGCTTTCTTCCAACCGCCTCAAAGAGAGAGAGTCTGGAAAAAATTGGCGTTTCTAATCGATAAACTTTCTCCACCTTTCTTCCACTTTTCCCAAATTAAATTGATCAAAGATATTAATGGGCCAACTTTCTAAAAATTTCGGATCTCAAGAGTTACTCATTTTTGGAAAAGGCTCAAAAAATCCTTTTGAAAATAAAAATGAAAGGAGAGGTCGGAAAGGGTAGGTAGAGAACATGGACTTTTGCTTACAAGAAAAATCCAAACAAAACCTCCTTCCCAAATTGAACAAAAGGAATTGTACGTGGTGGGATTTGGTAAGATTCTTTCTGGAGTTAGAATAATTCCCTTGTCAGAGTGTGTACAGGTGGCGAGGCATGACAAATCGCTTCTCTTCGCTTCAGCTACTGGACATGGAGGTGCACTTGAGCAAAAGGAAGATTTTTTTTAAGAAGAAAGGCCTTAAGTCCTACTTCAAATCCCCAAGACATGTCCTCCCTTCTCACCAAGTCCCTACAGATGACACATTAAAATTCACTTTTGTATCTAATCTCATTATGACCTTCTTTGACAGGCATCTTCCAAAATCCAGTCCATTAGACCACCTCCACCGTTCCAACAATCACCGTTTAGGCCAAGGCGCTTCAAAATCCACTCAAGAGCCTCTTAACTCCCAAAAGCAACAATAGCAAGGAATCCCGATTCATTCTTTGAATCACCTGTACAAAGTCGTGTTCCAAAAATATTCAAAAAAAGGTCTAGGCACGTTCCGGATTGGGATTAGCAGAATGTCATGTCACCCAACTTGACCAGCCTAAATAGGATCCTCGTGATCAGAAAAAATAGCATTGAGTCTCCCCACGAGTCTCTTCGGAACTCAAGCTTTCATAATTTCAATTCAACTTCATCTATTCACAGCTTCCAATATGGATTTTATTTTTTGAGAAGTAAATTGTAGGAAGTTGTAAGGTTAAAATAAGGTTTTAAATTGGAGATATGTAATTTGGCAAATATTCGGGAGTCGTCATCGGCTCTTGCAATTATAGAGTCGTAAAAGGCGAGGGCAAGTGGATAAATAAATGGAGGACGGAAGGTCCTCCCTTTGACCAATGTGCATTCATGCCAGAAAAATAAAGATCATCATCTCTCGCTTTGTGATCACCGCCTGTCGTAGTCGGAGAAAGTACCCAGCATCCAAATTCAATTCTAAAAAAAAACGACTCAAAACTTCTCTACGCCTTCCATTTTTCTGACTCTTGTTGTGACTTTTGCATCATCAAACCTCCTACATTGAAACCGATTTCCTTCTAGTCGACTCACTCCGAGCGGAGAGCTTTCCGAGGCATGACGACGACGTGGCCTGGAAAAAGGAAAGATGAAGAGAATTGGAGTGCGCGCTGGACCAGAATTTTATTATTGGTCTCCTCCGTCCCTTGGCAAGGGAGGAGGAGCTTTCTCCAGAAAAGAATGAGCCCTTCTCGCCCCTTTCTCTATGGAGAAAGCTCCAGACGAAAAACTACTCGGACCCACTCCAGCCAACTAATAACATTTTCATTACATTTGACTTGCAAATACCCTACCCTTCAATGTGACCATCCTCCCATCATACACGCTATCACTCCCTCCACTCTAGCCTCCACAAAACCTTCCAACGCTCTTCATGAAATATTCATAGACAGCACTCCTCCGTACTAGAGCCGCTGGAAATGATGGGAATTCAGAGCAAGACAACGAATCCTACGGCATTCTCCTCTCCAATTGGTCGACGCCATTCAGCATGGCCTCTCAAATGATTAAATTCACTTTCAAACTGTATCAAGTCCGTCAGCATCACTCTAAAAAAAACGTATCCAGGCGAAGCTATTTATCAATTAGACGCTTGCCATGTGAACGAGAAAGAGCCAATCCCTCAAATCCTACTTGATTTGATACAAACATTTTTTGGGGAAGGGAAAGAGAAAGCAAAGGGATTTTGCTCCGATATTTCTTCCTGCTACAATTGATTCCCAAAGGGGGAGATCAGATGATCGGCGAAACTTCAAAGGTTTCCAAGTCTACGTAGGGCTGAAGAGGGAGATGCAATTTATATTATGCTAACAGCCGCTCTGGCTCCTCTGCGAACAGGAAGATTCATATAATCTCCATCATTTCTGCACTTTCACTACTTTCACCACTAGCATTGTTCAGGGGAAATTAACAAGGGTGTCAGGTAGCAGAGATGTGTAAGATGAGGACTGATTCAAATAATTTGAGTCTAGTGATGAAATCCGAGACGCCAGAACAAGTACAACATGCAGCATCAGCGCGAGTCTTTGAGAATTCCAAAGAGTGCTGCGCCGAAGAGGCAGCAGCAGCAAGTCACCAGATCCATCAATACCTCGTCCAGGCCACTATTTTGCCAAAGATAACAAACGAAAAGGTAGAATAAATGGAAGCGACTGGAGGGAAAGGGGTTACACATGTTTCAACAAATTTTGAACAGGCGAGGTCATAAATAAATCTCAGAGGTCGTTTGTGTCCCCTAAATGGTACTAGGTACACTAGCACGGAAATCCCATTGCCATCATGGCATTTTGGTAGTCACTAGCATAAAAATGTAATAAATTCAAACTAGTTCCTCCTCGAGGACACCTTAGGCCTCTGTTCCTAGGGAGGATGACAGCGGATCCGAACAAGTCCCTTTATTTACGTCAAGACAAAAGGTGATCTGATGTCGTGCCTCGAGAGAGATCTATTACATCGTCCCATTCAAACGAGCATTCCAGATATTTCATCCTAAATTACAAGCTACAAGAGCCTAGTTGGGAGAAATGGAGACATTAAATCATTTGTAAGTCCTTTTCACACTTACCTATTCACTCACGCCTCTTACGCCAAGAAATAACATACGGAATTTATCAAAACAGACGCATAGCAACTCTCCCATTAATTTGTCATAGTCAACCCTCCAATTTGCAAAGTTCCTTTGGTATTTGACCCAAACTTTTACAACAACTTGATCATTTCAAGCAGTGTTTACAATTCCTTCCAAGATGTACAGAATTTGAAACGCAATGTTCCATACTGATGATAGTTACAGGTGAAATTCCGAAAAAGGGCGGAGTAGCAATAATTTACAGCGTGTCACCGTGGCAGGGAGGTAGACGACAACCTTCTGCGCCCACCTCTATCTTCCAAGATTAAGTCCACTCAACAACACCAACACCACTTGCGCTCCTAATTTGCCCACTAAAAAGAAAGAAAGTCGCTTTTTGAGCTTAACAGATGATATTGCCAAGTGTCAAGAATTTGTCACCAGACGATGTAATTCCCTACTTCACATTAAATTCTATGCACACGTCAGAGTTATTTCATTCAAATTCTGTGACAGGGAGGTGATAAAGTGTTAAAACTACAAGAAAAATCACCTACTGTGACATGAATTCTGATGAAAGAAATTCAAAACAACCAACACTGAATTATTGTGTCCATTTCTTATAAGATTTCTGTTTGGCTTCGATTTGATTGTCTCCTTAAATTGCCATCGTTTTTATACTTTTAAAAATTTATCAGTCCATCTTCTAAAAAAAATGCTCAATTTAAGCGCATTAAAATTTGACAAGTGGAAGTTAGATTGAATAGGGCTTGTGAATCTATGAAGCTTTAAATTGAAAAGGAAACCCAAAATGTCTGAGTTTACTTGGAAAATGAAACGTAAAGCTCAAGAAGTTTGAACCTTTCCGCTCAACTCTTTTCAATTTGAAAATAAAGCCATTTCCTATAGAATTTAATATGAAAAAGTAATTTACATGCCTAGGTTGAGACATGAGGACAAGAAACCCCCTGATCTGTGGTGGTAAAGATATAACCATTTCATGTGACGCTTTTATTAGAAATTATGGGCTCGTTTAGCTCTCTTGTGTTTGGACCTAACTTATGCCTCGTCCTGTCTAAACCTTCACTGTCGGTCACATTATCGTAATTTCAGGGGACACCAGTTGACATTCGAAGTCAAGGGGTCGGTAGTAGAAATTAAAATCACAAACGTTATTTCACCCTTTTAGACTCGTGAATACCGATTACCCGAATTCTAAAATTGAAGATAGAATCAATTATTCAATTTAACCAAAACTTATATTATGCCTAATTAGCAAGATTTAATCACATGTAAATTGACTTTGACAAATACAACGCTCTGCTTCCAGGTTTCCATTTTAAATCAGATATCAGTGACTTCCTATAACACAAAAAATTTATAACGTTGCTTTAACTAGACTAAAGAGAAAGCAAGATACGAACAAAATTGAGGAATGCTCGAGTTTCCGAAAGTTAAAAACGTTCAAGAGAATGTTACTTTTTCCTGCATTGTTCAAAAATAAATCTAAAGTCATTAAACCGAATTATGAGCTCTGAAGTTCCCTGAATAACTCGTTTTAGGAAGAATCGATAGTAATTTTCGCGTGCTTAAGTAAAAAAAAAGTGATGAAAGTGCATTTCTAAACACAACTAATCGCTGGCTTTCCACATCAGAAGTGCAACTCCTTTCCAAAACGCTATATCCTGGATAAAACAGACGGAATCCTGCGTAAGTTCAACACGTAATCCACTTCGTATTAAGCAGGTGAAAGACTTTCGTGGTACTTTCCGTTTCATCACTCCACATCCACGCAAAAACAACTACACGAGGCAGCGAAAGCAAAGAGTTTACCTAAACATGCCTTGAACTTTCCCCTATGTTCTTCGTGGCACAGAGTAAGCGAATCTTAATCGTTAGCGTTATGCATTAGTTCAACTGCACTCGAAGCACATCCTCTACATTCTCAATCAGTTCAGTACACACAACTTACTCTTTCCAATTAAGTCAAGTTCTCATTTGTAGTGTAGCCATGTTTACTATTTTACAATTTAGCAATTTTAAATATTTTACATCTCCTAATCAGCAGTTAAACCAGATAAAGACAAAAAATAAAGTTCCCGTACTTTCAACAACTTGTGCGTTGAAGAAGTTCGAAACCGCTATTTCTACTGTAACTTCCAAAACACGAAATTCGTCCACCTTTCTCCTCAAGCCAAGAATTTGTTGCATTTGTTAAAAAAAAAACTCTTCTTGCACGAATATTTAAATTCAGACACGCACCGCAAATTACAGTACAATTAAGTGGGGAGAAAGTATCTTAGAAAGTCACTGCTAGAACTCTCCCCCTGCTTCAATGCTTCAATGCAAATTGAAAGAACTTTAAACTTTTTTTGATGCGAAGTAGAGTTTTCTCTTGAAGAGAAAGAACAATGCCCTTCTCAGACAATTCGAGAGGCCAAGCGTTAATAATGGGTAGTGCAAACATTCACGTTGACATTAGTCCATTGTACCTATTATCATTCAAAAGAACTTTGGCTGGTAAATGCCTCCTGAACTTGATCCCTCCAAACTCACAATAAATAACCCTTCTGCTCCACAACACAATCCTCCATTTGGAAGGAACAGGGAAAGGAGAAAGGGAAAAAATGTCATTGTACTTCCCTCTAATACTTCAACTGGGGGAACGACTCATTTCGGATGATTTTCTCCTTTTGAATTCATCAACTGAAAAATAGACGGACTTTGGGAAATGGAGAGAGCATTTAGAGATTTGAAATGATAATAGAAAGATCTGAAATGGAAGAGGGATTGATAATGATCCCCACTACAAGGAAACCCCTTGTACGAACCCCTTTTCAATGGAAGTCCATAAAAAACCAATTCATGTAAGTAAATATTCGGAGACTCGTAATGCACTCTGCATAAGGGACAAAGTCGCTCAACCGAACATCTCAAATCAGTCAGCTCCAGAAATTGTCAAAGGCTTTCTCCCCCATTTCAAATTGAACAGGCTGCTTGGGCTCTGCTTTCTTGAAATGGCTGGACATGACATCTACACAACTTTCACAAACTTTCACTTCTCTCCACTCAAAATTTCAAATAAGCCTTAGCTGAAACCCTCCAGAAATGATTTAAGGCCCCTCGATTTTTTTCAATTCAAAATTTTAAAGCTTATTTTCCATCTCAAAAGTTATTGAGCCATCTCAAGGGTCCACAATTTTCTCATGTTTTCAACCATTTTTTAAACCCTTTGTTATAGTAGCCTCCGGTACATAAACCAGAGCAGAGACAAATTCAGCCCCTGGGACACATGGACGTCAAGGCTGATTTACAATTTACTATTAGGCGGGCATTCAAATGCAGCGGAGCGTGCAACCCTCTCAGTTCACTCTGTCCAAAGGTCACTGTGGAGACACCACCGCATTTAAAATTGCATTTAAAAAAAAGATACTCAAGCCAGGGGCCCTTAGAAGTTGTATGAAAAATCCATGTGACATTTTTCAAACAACCCTTTGGCCTTCGCTTTGCTTTTGGAATTAGCTCATACTTTGTTGTCTCGATTAAGTTCATAAGAATTGCTTTTTATCTCCCGACATCCCTCCCTTCCCCTTTCTCTTTAAACTTTCTCCAAAAAGAAATCAATACTTTTGTCGGCCATCATTTCTTCCGTTGCAAAACAGCACCAGCGCTCCTACCACCTCCTCAGGACCCATAAATCTTACAAATATGATTTATGCTCATTTAAGTTCTGAATGTCGCTCCCATTTGTCACCTGAAAGCTCTAATTTATACCTCACATAAATAACTCCCTCCCAAGCGGATCCTTTTTCAACTCAAGGCAGCTAAATATACCACTCAAGATTATTAAGTAGTGTTTTCACTACTTCTGAGTACTTTATACCAACACCCATTCCTCACGCCTTCAACGCCAAATCACATGAGCAAATTCAGAAATCCACAGCAATATTTTTTAAAACAGCGGTTTAGTTTCCTTTCCAGAAAATGCATTAAAAATGAGAATTCTTCATTTTCATCTGTCACCATGAATTTTATCTAGCCCCTACATCTCCCTCGATCAAGACCTTAGCGTGCCACTTTTGTTCTCCACTCCTTACTGCCCGAATGTAATTTTCGTAGCCCTTCCAATTATCATATTATGGCGTTGTTGGCGCAGAGATTTGCAAAGAAAGCCCACTTGACGAGTGACAAGTGGACAAGGCCAAAATGAAAAATCCTCATTTTCTCTTCTTATTTTCCCCATAAATCATACTCTTGGAAGCATAATTTAAAGACCCTTTGAAGCTTAATTTATCTAGCAGTCATAAATTTTGCGAAAAACCACACTCCTCCGATGTTTTATTTCATTGCGTCAAGCTTCATAACATCTGCGTCGAATTCATATAATTTTCATTTTGTTTAATTCTTTAAAAAAAAAGCTGGCCAGTCAATTTTAAAATCCAGAAAATCAGATAAGTTTACAAATTTTACTTTTCGGAAAATTATTTCAGCATTGTGCAACCGCTGGGACCAGCACAACATGATCTGACAGATTCCAATCAAATGCCCATTCCTCAAGTTTACAATAATCATATTCACAACACTTGCAATCTAAACGCTTCTTTACTACAAGCGGAAGGAACTTCCCCTATGTCAACGTCAAACTGTGGGCCATGGCTACTTTCTCGATCCTGGAAGCAC
>VYYI01002561.1:0-14506 GCA_021029175.1 Bilobella aurantiaca | reverse complement strand
AGTTTGGGCAGGCAGCGGCACGGTGGTTTGAATAGTGCGGGCTATGGATTTCTGTGGGTCGTCATCGTCGTCGTCGTTGTCGTCATTCTGTTGCAGCCAGAATAAATTCTGAGCCGCTGCCATACGACGGGGCATTTAACTCATGGTCTTGCCAATTACTATTACTTCTCAAACTGGTATGAATTATGGAGTTGGCCTCCTGGTTTTAGTTTTCATTACCTTCCACCATGGTGTGAGTTGATGTTGCTGCTGCTGTTGTTGTTGTTCTTGCCGCTGCTCCGGCTCGTCTCCGCCGCCGCCGCTGCTAAACAATGTGTGAAATTGCGGCAAATGAACAACAAGTTATTTCCCGGTTCATTAAGTACTCAAACTCTGGCCCTCAAGATGGACTCGAGATGGTACAGACAGAGAGAGAGAGAGAGAGAGAGAGGAGTAAGCGTGTTTATAAAGGAGCTGTGAGGGGAATTGAGACTAATTAATTAATATCGGCCAAATCCGGATTTACCCCTGACTTTAACGGCTCCGACTGCCTGCACACCGGGGAAGGGTCGTATATTTTCCATGTTGAACAAACTGGTCTTTTGATTACAGTCCACGCCGCGGCAGTAAAGTTTATACCACTACTACTACTACTACTACTTGGACGGTTCTTCTTCTCGGCTCTCCAATTCAATTCAATGGGGAGCCACAGGCCGACAAATTGAAGGAAGCACTTAAGGTGGACATAAATCCATCGTCGTCCTCCGCACCACGCTCAGTTCGGCCAGCCGTTTGGACGCACAAATGCGCCACCACTCCAGCCCGCCCAATAAACTCTCCAACCCTCACAGGGACTCACGGAAGAGGGGACTACACAAGGAGCCGCTACTGATTTCAAAGGAGTTGCTCAAGTATCATCTCATGGGCCGTCACCGTCATTGATGCAGCTGCGGGACGATGACAAAGAGTCGCAAAATTCGGGTTTGCAGGCGCTTTGTGTGTGTGTGTGCGTTTGTGGGTGTGTGTGTGTACACGAGATGATGGTAGTGTATTTGGACGTTTGCATGTGCATACTTGTGCACCTGCGCGTATGCTCGTGGGCACTTCCTTGCGCATGCGCGGGAATGTTCGTGTGTGGATACCTGCGTGTGTACGCATATGAGTGCCTGCATGTGTAGATTTGCGTGTATGTTTGTGCGTGGATTTGCCTGCATTTGCGTGCATTTGCATGAGTGGATTTGCGTACATTTGCATGTGTGGATTTGCGTGCATTTGAATGTGTGGATTTACCTGCATTTGCGTGTGTGGATTTGCGCGTGTGGATTTGCGCGTGTGGATTTACGCGTGTGGATTTGCGTGCGTGTTCGAATGCGGATGTGGACGAGCGTTCGTGTGTGAATGTGTGTGTAAAAAATTTGGATGGATGTGCGTGTGCGCATGGGAATGCGCATGTCACACAGTGAGCAACACGTGGACAAATTATAAGTGTCCGCGGGATTTTGGGCAATCTCCAGTCCGTTCTCCAGTCCAGGGTGTGGTGAAATTAGTCAGAATCTACGGATGAGAGTGGTTCCTCACCCCTGCCTCCGTGTCCGTGCTCACACAATTCCATTTGTCTCCTCTCTCAAAATCATCATTTGACCTGCGTAGGGCTTTCCGGCACTGTTGCGTCCACGCTCAAGTTGTTGCCGCGCAGCTGTTTGCTGACAGCAGTAGTGTGTGACTCTGGGTCGAAGACACTCCGCTTTCCCCGCCGCAACAGTTGATTTCCATCTCACACTTTTTATGACCGCCTGCCGCCCTCTCCTTCTCCCACCTTAATGCGCCCAATAATAAATCCATCTCGTCATCTTTTTTAGTCCCTCGTCATAATTTAAGTGCAGAACTGGAGGTATGCGTACATGCATAAACTGGATGTTGATGCAAAACCTGCGTGCTTCCCCCGACTGGAGCCACCCTTTCTTTCTCTCTCACTGGATTGGAGGAGTGGTGGGACAATGATATGGGTTGACTGTGAGATGGAATTTGAAATTATTGTGGCGTGTGTGTGTGTGTGTGTGTGTGTGTGCGCGCACACACACATATGTGAGTATCGTGCTCTCCCCTTCCACACGCGCCACCAAGTATAAATTTTGCATTTAATACCTTGTCAATTCCCAAGAGTTTGACTGACCTTGTAATGTTGAATAGGATGTAGTAGTAGTGGTAGTATAAAGTAGTAGTGTGCTTCTCATAGGTGATTTTTTTCCATAGAAAATGGGGATGATCTGGGTGGAATCTGGAGGAACAAGTGTAACAACAACCACTTTGACTCTCTCACATTCATAAAGGGAAAAAACCCAGGTGATATCCCCTATTATTCCTGTACGTCACACAGTTCTCCCCTTTGAATTATTTTCTCAAATAATAACTTTCCAGACTTGCGTCCGAGGAGATTCCATTGGATTTTTGATGACTCTCCCCACCTTAAATAAATGTCAAAACGGGTCTGGTCTGTGCAAGCGGCTGTTGTGCGGAGCTTGGGACGGACGGACGGACTCCCCAGTGTTGATAAATGGAAGTCGTTAGCTCTGTAATGGCGGTGTGCAAATGCGAGGTGGATGTGGGATATGATGATCATGATCATGACGAGGATGAGGATCATGTCAGATGAGGGACTTTTACTGTCCATCGGAACAAATTCAGGCTCCCGGGGGCTCTGTGCTGTTCTTGTAACGTGTTTCTTGTTTGTGTGCGCCTATTTGTCCGTGTGTGTGTGTGTGTGTGTGTGTGTGTGCGCATGTGTGTGTGTCTGTGCCCGTTTGAGCATCACTGTAAGTTTTGATAAAATAAAAGGGTTTGATTTTAATTGGAGATAAAATTGGGAAGGTAAATGCGGAATAGGTAATGGAATTAACCTGTTAATGTGTAGTTAGGCCATAGTATCATGGACAGAATGAATCAGGGTTGATCGTGGGAGGTAGGAGATCTCTGAGAGTGTGTGTGTGTGTGTGTGTGTACATGCATGAGTGTGCGCATGTGCGCATGTGTGTGTCTGTGTGTGTGTGCGCGCGCATGTGACTGACTAAATGGGAAAGAGGAGACAATTGAGAGAGCATAATGTCTCGAGCCTGTCCGCCACCCTCCGTCTGTCCACCATGAGTAATGTCCACTTTCATCCACTTGAATACATTTAATCTTTACAGAGCTTTTCTTCATCCCCTCATCTGTGAGTGAGAGAGAGAGAGAGCATTTGGGGCCGGAGGATGAGAGATGAGGAATACATGGAGGAGAGATTCGGATTGTAAAGCCGCCCATCTCACCTCACCAACCAACTTGTCATGTGTGGACAAACACGCAGACGTACACACACACACACACACACACACACACACACACACACGCACACGGGCACACATAAAGACGCCATTTAGCATTCACTCCCCTACTATTTGCTCCACATCACCATAATCCCGGTTGGATGGGGGGACGTTTTGTCCAAGTAGATTGGGCGTATATGATGCGACATAGCTCGCTCCACTACAGATTTTATTAAGAGAGCGGCGGATAATCATCCCTGTCCGCGTACATAATCCTGTTGTGGATTTACGTAGTAGGAATGCCTCACACACATCTTATGTGAGACGACGAGTTTTGTGTTCTTGCTGGCTCCCGACTTGATTGCAGAGTAAAAGAAGCAGTGGATGAAGACGAGGAGGAAGAAGAAGAAGAAGAAGATGATGATGATGATGATGATGAGGATGGGAAAAATAATAGGAGGGATTCAAGTTGACATGCTCCTGGTCGAATTTCAAGGATATGAGAATGATGAAGAGGTGTAGGAGAGGATGATGATGATGATGAAGAAGAAGATGATGATGCTGATGTGGAGGAGAGTCGGAGGGAAAATAAATCTTGAGGGAAAGATAAAGTGATTTAAGTTGACTTGATTCCGACAGGTTGAGCCGAGATGAAAGACACTTGTGACTCTACTCTCTCGACTGCTCTGTGAAGATGTGGTGTGTCCATCTGTGTGTGTGTGTGTGTGTGTGTGTGTGTGTGTGTGTTTGTATTATTTTCTATGACCGGACATCCCATAGGCAGAGCCCTAGTAGTACGAGCCTCATTCACCAACGTGTCAATCTCTCTCAGGCCGAGTCAATAAAAACAGCAACTCACGACTGTGAAACAGGCCCCGGCTCCATTCATTCCGCCCCGTCCCGCTCTTCTCACATATGCAGAATCCTCAAGTGGACTCCCTCACAGCTCCTTCACATTTTCACACAAAAGTCCTTCACACATTTCCTCAACACATTCCACACACACACACACACACACACACACATACACACACACACACACACACATACACACACACACACACACACGCACACGCACACATATTACATAAATATGGCATTGGCGAGTGACTCTTGATCCCATAAAGTTAAATGCGCTGGGGATTCTCTGCGGATACACACCGGTAGATGGGGCTGGCGAGATGTGCGGTCCCGTCCAACCCACTGTAATAACGCTGTACAGGCTCGTTCACCTGTTGAGCCCAGTTCACACCGGTGTGAACTGCATTGCGAGCCCGCGTGCACTAGTTTTGCAGTGCCAACTACGCCAAGTACTACTGTGTATTTATCTGGAATTAATCCAGATTTGAGTGCTGCGGCGGTGCGGTGGTGTGAAGACTGCACTGCACTTGAGGCCTGCCTGGGATTTCCATTTTGATTTTCCCTCCAAATTCCTTCCGTCAAATGCCATCAAGTAAACATGGGAAATTACCGTTGTTGATGTCATAGTGGGACAGAGTGTTCCCTTCCACACCCGCCATGACATTACTCCCGCATCCACCACCACCACCGAGAATCCGGGGACAAATAAAGTTGAAGTAAAGGAGTAAATAATCATAATAATAATAATAATAACAATAATAGTAAGTAAGACAAGTCATTTGGAAGTGGACGCAGTGCGCGGCAGAGAGCCCGTCGTTGTAGCTTCCAGCTACGAAATAAAGAGGCGTGGCATTACTATGCATTTAACTCGGAATCCCCTAATCCCGTCAAGTCGTTACGCCGTAGTCATTTACGCACATGTGCGTACATACTTGCTCCATTCATCCACGCAGGTTGACTTGAGTAAAGGCCCCACACTGTATCCACTATAAGTAAGTACTACAACTCTGCTCCTGTTTTCTCTTGAGAGATGTGTGTGTGTGTGTGTGTGTGTGTGTGTGGACGATGAAGATGTTATATGAGATAAGGACATGATGTAGTCTGACTGCTGACTCTGCCAGTAGTGGGGTCGTAGGTGGTCCCGGTGGTGGTGCTGGGAAGCCCCAGTTTTCTATGGGGCCGTGCAGGAGTCTCCTATGCAGAAGTGACATTGGTCATTAACCGTAATTTTTTTCTTGACTATTATAAATTTTTATTTTGTAGGAATAATTGGAAACGGCGGCATTGAAGAGGAACTGGGTGTGGGATGTATATTTATATATAAAAATATTTATGCATGTAAAATATGTTTGGTAAGTATTGCCTATGAACTACTACTACTACTACTACTACTACTGGGAGACGTCGTCCACCTTCTCCCGGCTCGTGGCGGGAATGACAGAGAGCTGTAGGAGGAGGCTTCGCCCCCATTGCGTGTGCCCTTTAAATGCGGACGAGCCATTTGAATGTGTACAGAGAGCCGGCATGGGTGAGTGATTACAATAACAAATGAGCTCCAGAAGCCCCTCGTCCACCGGCGTAATTTATAGGGTGAAAAATCCCCCAGTGTGTGAACTCTGACTGTGCGCATGCCAGGGCACGTCCGGGGCCGACTATTTTAATTTTTCATTAGGGATCGCTAAATTTTCCGCACGCCAAGTCGTCCGGTAGTGTTTCAGGGTCGGGATGGGGCAGACAGAAAATGTATAATATGTGGGCCCGGCCTGCCAAGTGTCGCGCGCGCTTGTGCATCTATGGGCTCGTTGCGGCCGGAGCAAGGATGGAAATATATTGGAGGGGCGGTTGGAGTGGACAGGAAATGTAAACTACGTGGAAACTTGCTACTTATCCCACGGAAATCATCTCGGAAAATACTAATTAATGAGGGAGTGAGCACAAGTGTCGGCGTACATATCCCCCCACTATCTCTACCTCATATCTGTCCTCTCCTCAAATTCCACTGACTCGCCAGAGCTTTTTGATATTAATTAAAATTTTAAATTTAATGCAGTTTAGTAGTGTAATAAATATCCGTTGACACATGTTCCATTGAAGTAAAATACTGTGGGCAGGAGCCGAGAGTTGGTCGTTAGGTGAGTTGTGGTGGTGATGCTGGTGGTGGTGGTGGAAAGCACTGCGTCATGCCATGCGCGGACTTGGCATTTTATTAATGATCGGGGACGGGGCTGCTAGGATGAAAATGCCGTAGCCCTCCTCACTCTCTCACACTTGAGACACTTTCAACTGCTCATGAATTACCGTGGAAAACAATTTTTTTCTCTCTCCACGGAATTTGCAAACTTGATTGTCCTCATTGTTGTTGTCATGAGGATGATCACGTGGTGGGGGGAGGTGAGACGGGATTGGTAGGACTAGGACCGACCGTGTATATTTTAGGGTCTATCATTAATAGATGGGCAAAGCCCCGTCCCGCCTGCCGTGCCTTGCTGTGACCTTACTTCGGACTTTCCTCCGGAGTCCGCTGGCTCACGTCCACGTACTCATCACACAGTGCAACTCGTCCTTTTTCAAATGCAACCACCCTGTGAACGAGAAACTCGTTTCCAACGATGAATTATTGGACGGTGCTGAGGAGGGTGAGAGGATGTTGGAGCAGGAAGCGGGGAGGAGGCAGTGAAAATCTCAGGCAGAGGTGCATACCGTAACTATACTACACGTAGTTCCCGAAGGATTCCCGAAGGCTTTCCTTTCGCCTCACACGCACAAACACGCCGGATGCCTCCACGTGTGTTTTCCGTACTGTTCAATGGACTCGTACAGCCGCTACTACCAACGGTATGCGACCATCCCCCGCGCCAGCACTTTTAGGAGAGGAATGATATATCCATATTTGTTAAGTTTAGTCGAGTAGTTTGAAATTATTAAAATTGATAGTTGTAAAATCCGTCATTATAAGCTCGACTAGCAAGGGGACGTCTTCAGGTGTCCGCGGCGCACAGCGCCGACACCCTATGCAACGCGCAGTTCACCCATAACGATTGCCTCTCTGAAAGCGGTAGGTGCGGAAACTCAGATTTGACCCTTCTGGAGGATCACAAAGTTTGAGGTCAATAGTTGCAAAGGGGGGGATACGTGCAAAGTGAAAAATCCCATGTTGAATCCCATAAGGATTTTCCAGTTTTCCATTTCGAGTGAGTCCCCACTAATACACACGGTGAGTCATGGGACGAAAATTGGCTTCGAAACTTTTTTTACCTCAAGGCGGTGAAATTTTCAGAAAATGAAAAATATTGGTTTTGTCAACTCTCAAAGTGAATAATACCCAAATACAACAGCAATGGAGCCGTTTTTGAGCGTACTTTCAAAAATCACTCGAAATGCAAAACTGGGAAATCCTTATGGGATTTAACATGGGATTTTTCGGTTTGCACTTACTCCCCCCTTTGCACAGTTTTGACTCCAAAATTTTGTGACCCTCTGGTTAGGTCAAACTTGAGTTTCCGCACCTACTGCTTTGCAAGAGGTAACCTTTATGGATACGCTCTGCGCTGCATAGGGTGTCAGTGCTGTGCGCCGTTGATACCTGAGAATGTCCCCTTGTAAGTGTCCAAATTTTCTGGAAATCTCCAATTGTAACATGCAAATCTGGGGGTCTATGGGGGAAACCCTGAGACCATAAATAAAAGCATACCATACTATACCAACGGTATACATTCCCATCAGTAAACTATCTGCATGCTCCGGACTTGTGACACTTCCCCACCATTGCATTGGTGGGGACCGCAGTGTTGTTGATCTGCCGTCGTCGTCATCGTCGTTGCCAGATGCATGGAGACGGGCGCAGCATTAGGCGCGGAGGAAATAGCTGCATTAATTCAACTCTCATGTCCACGTTCATCGTAGGAGGCTGGGGAGGAGGAGGAGGACAGGAGGGACGGTGGGCGACAGGACACACTTGACATTCCTAGCTCTCGGTGACACATTGGCAACGTGAGGAGATGTTACATTTAATTTATTCATGAGTCTAACATGGGTCGAGTGCCCTTTGGTTGTTCAATTAACATCCACTCTCACCATTTATATTTCCTCCCTCACCACCACCACCACCACCCCCTCCACCATCAAGTCACCAAGTATCTGAAAGTAAGGCAGTAAATCACGGTAAAGGTAAGTAAATCCTCATCCCAGGCTGCACTGCCATTGAATCGTAACTTATATCAGAGCAGAGTGGACGCCTGTTGTGTGTGATCCTTTGGGGCAGTAGTGGACGTACAAGGTCTACTATGAATGGTGATGATAGGGGATGTGATGGAGGGGAACAAATTGCTCTCAGCTGCCTGCCTGCCTACCGCCCGACCTCTTACTCTCTGAGGGAGGAAGAGTATGACGGGGTACGGACGGACGTGTGCGAACGGACCCTGTGTCTGTGCACAGGCGTGGAAAAGTTGTTGACAGTTATATGCGCTAATACTCCTCTGCAAAATCCCCAATGCGCCCCACCATCACCACCACCACTACCAACACTACACTGCGCAGAAGGAGCGGGGTTATTATTGGCTTTCAACAACAAGGGGATAATTATAAAGGATTGGGCGATAAACGTTTGAGGGCGCAAGGAGTAGAGTGCGGTAATTGAAAAGATATAATACTCTAGTTGGACCAGTTCATTAGAATCGTATCGTATAGATATTTTATAAGGAAATAATTGGCTCGGATTCCCCCGTTTATAGACTCTGTTGAGCTGAAGGAGGGCCATTCGAGAGGATTTAGAGGGCTCCGCGGGAGCTAAATCACTCAGAAAATGTGGGGAAGGAGAGTGATAAAAATTCTCCTCTCCCATTAAATATGTGCCTCACCACCACCACCACCACCACCGGCTACTACTTACTTCACCGTCCCTATTTTCGCCAAGAAGAAGAAAAAGAATAGTAATAATATTCCGCCCAGCAATGAGCGGAGGCTCAGGCAGAGCTGTGGCTGGCTACCCTCTCATTTGACAAGCCTGACAGAGGTATATCCACGATGCACTCCATATCCCTGTGTTTATTAGTGAAGCTAAAATCCCCACAACTTGTCCCGTATTTATTTTTTTCGCCTTATTAGGCCCTGGGTGGGATGACTGGGGATAAGTAGCCTATGTGGATGTGGATATGTGAGTGAATCCACTTTGGATCTAATCATCAGTGTGATTATCATGCGGAGGGAGGGGGGATGGTGCTCTATAAGAATTTTTCGCTCTGGTAGTAATACTATTTCTCATCGTCAGATTATTCCGTTGTTGGAGGGGGGGGGGCGCATGTTGAATATATGAGAAGGGATTGATGGTGTGGAAACGATGCTGATGGTCATATACTCACGGAAGATGTGGAGGGGGAAAGGTGATGCGAGGATGGGCCTCCATGTGTTATATGCCTCCACTTGCCCCCATAATCCCCCCATGATTTATGTGTTCATTTCCCTCCTGGAGGTTTCGGGCGGAATTTGCATAAATTTCTGCTCCGTAATCATTATTTTTGTTGGGAAAAGCTCTTCCTTAATTATTCCTTTGGCGCGCCTTCCAGGGAGTCTAATTAAATCCCTCTCGCTTTTACCTCACTTCCCTCCCCTTCTCAAGGGCAGTTCCAGCTCTTCCTCCTCATAACAAGGGCAAAACAAGTGAGCGGAGGTGAGGAGAGAGGCTCTTGGACTCTCCATATATCCTCCTCCTCCTCCTCCTCTCATCATTATTATTTACACTAATTTCCGGCTCAGCACCGAGCCACACTGACTCCAAGTTTTTCGTTACTCCAGCACCTCGGGTCCATTCCCATCAATTTGCTCCATTGCATTGAAAATTCAGAAACATTGGAGTTGCCAAGGCATTGGGACGAGTGGGCTTTTGAGATTGCTGATTATGCTCCAGATTTTGCGGGAGAGAACACCGTGAAAATCTTTGTGGTGTGGAATCCGCCGGAATTCCGGATTCAACTACTTGTAAATCACATGGGAGCTAAGCTGCGAATTGCCATTTTGGGTTTATCAGATAAAAGTCAAAATCTGACTGTACTATTCTTGCTACTAGATCACATGGGAAGTAAGCTGTCTATTAATATTTTGTGTTTCGGAGGTAAGAGTCAAAATGTGAAAACTATCCTTGCCACTAGATCACATGGGAACTAAGTAAGCTACGAATTGCTATTCTTTGTGAAGCAGATAAAAACCAAATGCTGATTGTACTATTCTTGCCACTAGATCACATGGGAATTCGGGCTATTTTGTTAGTTGTAGTTCATATCATGCTTAAAAAATGATGATTAATTAGTGACAAGTGTCTTCTGGGCCAGTCATATCCAAGGCACAAAAGTATGGGAGGGAATTCAAGATCATCGCGCGGGGGGAACCGCGACGACTATAGAGACAATGTAGTTACTGATTTGGCCATTCGAATAGGATCACTGCGAGACTGACTATACAGACTGCTCAACTGAGATGATGAATGATCCTAATACGTTTTCGAGGGTACCGAGTGAGAGGAAAGAAGGGGACGGTTGTTTAGCAACAATGCTAATAACAATAACCCGTCCGCTCTCTATGCACTAGATGAGGGCGGCGGCGGTGGCGGGTCTATGAGCCGTCGTCAAGTAGTGCATAGGCCGGCTCCGAAGCCTGGCCTACTTTATAGGCTGTCTATGAGATGTGGAGCCACTGATATATCCGCAGTGAGCTCTCTGTGGTCTAGTTTATTCAGGCTCATTATTATTGCCAAAGGGATCTCCGCACAGGCTCGTCTCACTCGGCTGTGAGACGACGGCTCATGATGACGGGGTGATGTGCTGATGCGGTGGTGGGCGCGTGGAATGCTCTGCTCTCCGCAGCACATTACATTATATACATGGCCTCCCAATTTCCCAACCTATTGACGGAGAGCCGGAGAGTCGTGAAGAGCGAGGGACGTGTTGGAGCCAGCTCGTGCGTCATGTACTTTTGCAGAGTGTGACTGAGTGATCACGTAGTTATAAGTGGCAAGATGAGACTACTAATGCACCTCCTGACATGTGAATGAGATGAGGGGTTGAAGGAAAGTGTAATAAATTTGATGGGAGAGCCCAGAGAGGGGGGAATTTCCTATGGAAATGGATAGGATTATGGCGGGCCTGACAAGTGTAGAGTATATAGTACACCAAGCGCACATATACACGCACACATGTAGAACCATACCTGCCCGCGTCTCTTCCACACAGTTGGGCTGCTACCTCTGGGCAACAAAGATTTCGCATGGCTCGGACAATGGATAATAATCATAATTGCGGGGCTGTCATTGGTTCGGGACAGCGGGAGCGAGATAGGGATAGGGAGCCAGGTAGGCAGAGCGCGGATGGATATGTGTTGTATGCGGAGCGGAGTAATTAGACAGACACCTATTTATTGATGAGACAAAAACTGAGACGACTCGTCGTCGTCCAACAGTGAACACTCCTGTTTGTATCAATCTCCATGTCATCATCCCTCTCAAACTCATTCGCTCACTTCATCGATCCTCGCAGAGGGTCCGCTCTAGGAGAGCGGGGCTGAGGAATGGCATTCCTTCCAAGAATCCCATAGCAACTTCCGGGCGGGCTGAACCCGAGGCTTTCCAACCAGTTAATTTATACGACGTCCTTGCAAATAAGTCCAACGGTGCATCCCTGCCGGCGGATTTCCCCCTCCAACACCGCGCAGCGTAGTCACCCCCTCAAAAATTGGAACTCCAGCCCCATCGTCATAGTTTTTTGAATGAGAGACAAAGCCTCACCCCGCCATTATCCTGTCAATAGAATGAGACTTAAGGATTGAACACAATGTCTCTAATTTGAGAACAATGCAAACAGCCTGCCCTTCAATCCCAATGCCCCTTCTTCTTCTCCTGCTTCTTCTCCTTCTCCTTTATCTTCCCGCACGGTCAGAGACGAGTCCGTGATTAAATGGGCAATAGCTATAACCTACATCCCATGGTTTGTCTACTCTAATTACATATTACGGCGATTCATTGGGACTAGTGCTTAATTTAGGGACACACTCCACATGATCCTCCATTGTGGGCTGACTGGTGAGACTGCTTCGGATGGTCGCTAGGTTGCGCGGAGCTCATTCCGCTTTGGTGAGTTCAGATGACGGACCGTTGCTATTGTGAGATTTGGAACCGCCATGGTTTTCACAGCTTCAAGTTCCACATAGGCAGTTCCTGGGAAAAGGTTGAGGAGTAGTGATTGGAAAAAGTCGTTAAAGTAATAATAATAGTGATGAAAATAATAATAATAATAATAATGTTGAGGGAAGGAACATTTGGGTCCCCCTGTGCCAGTAGGTTGCTGCCACAGGAAAACTAGATTTTATGACGGTGGGGATGAGTGGTAGGAGAATTAAATGATGGTGATGGTGGTGGTGGGATGGAGACGGTAGGTATAGAGTGAGGAAGTGGGCCAGAAATAGATTGTTACAGTACTCGCGCAGGAGTGTAGTACATGCGGCTGCATGCACCCTGCACCACCGGGAGTGGAACACGTTCAAGTTGTACCATGGAGCTGTGGAGCTCCTCCTAGGGCATGACCCCCATTAGGTCAGTGGCGAAATTTAAAATCAGGTCGTAAATCCGTCGTAAATTCGGTGGTGGAAAGAAAAAGTTACTACAACAATGTTTCCCGAGGAATGTAAGTTGGCACGTTCGACCCTCACATTTATGCCTTGTTAATTCAATGCTTTTGACCTCGACGGGAATTTTATGTCTTTTTACCTTTCTCACATATATGCGGTGGTGCAGCGAGAGAGAGATCTCGGGGCCGCGATGCTATAGCTGCCTCACTCTCACAGCCAGCCCGTCTCTATCTACAAATTATGATCCACGCGGAGTCATGTACATGTATTCATCTCCTACGGATAGGTACGGGGGAAAAGAGGGAAAAGTGATCTTGGAAGCAGCAAAAAAATATTAGAGTAGTAGTAGTAGTAGCAGGAGCCGGAGAAGACTGCTCCTGACATAACTAGCAACACTCCATTATTGGGCTCCACTTAACTCACTGTTGCACATATACCGTAGGGCTGCTACTTTGACTTCTACCCCACGAGGCTACCAGGAGATAGATACACACACCTATGTATATTTTTTACGCATATATATATATATATTATGCATGCAAACTTTACCCTTCCAGTTAGCACTCGTTCCGGCAACGTTAGTTTTATATACGGTTATTACCACGATTTCTCTGTCTCTCCATATCTCCTCTGTACAAGTCGTTCCAAATTATTGCTTTCGAGCGAATTCCTCTCCTATGGCCATATGCACACAAACACTCATTATCCTAACCAGCTCGGGGTGAGGAGGAGAAGATGATGATGAAAAAGAAGAAGTAGAAGATGATGATGATGATGATGAGGACGAGGAAGGATAGGAAGAAGCGACCGTTTGGTTGTAAAAATGACTTGACGCGAGCGAATGGTCATAATGTTGATGGTGAGCGGTGGGGAAACACCTGGACAAAATCTACATGGGGGAACAATGGAGCGCTCCACATTTGTTCATCTCTCCTCTACATCCCTCGGTCAGGTTCCATTAATTCAAGTTCTCTCTCGCTGAAGCAATAAAACTGGAGCATTATTGCCTTCACATGTGAGACCCTATAGATGGGATGGGTTGGATGAGGATCTAGGCGCGAAATCCTGGGGAGCTGTGCGACGTGACAAACTGGCCAAGTTAGGGGCTCCGCTCGTAAAACTGTTGAATTGGATGAACTGACCGATTATTTCATAATCACCACCACCGTCGTTATTTGTCGACTGAATCACAAAAATGAAGAGCTGTACTACCTGTAAATCACATGGTTACCAAGCATTGAATAGCTAGTTTGTCCAGGAGATAAAAATTAGAGTTTGAATCTGCTAACCTTGCCACTAGATCACATGGGAAAACTATACAGGGTGTTCCGGAATGGTAGTCTGGATTTGTTTCGTTATTAAAATATGAACGCATTGGTTTTGGTCGTAAATGAAAGTAAAGTCTCTGAGATTTTGCTTATTTGCAGTCTCGTTCAAGTGGGATTCCCTGATCTGGCCGTTTGAATTTTGGATAGGGTATGGTAACATAGGGGGATTGAGCCTTGAAAGAGGCGGTAACTCGGACTTTCGGATCAAGCCTGCCAGCTCTATCAATACATGCAGGCACTTAAATACAATTACCATATTTCTGTTTAGAGCTCCAGATTTCCATAGCAAAGTTTTCCAAGGATCCTAACATCCTTTGTACTGTTAACCAGAAAATGTTGCAAGCTCAGTATGATGCATTAGAAATACAATGCTATCCTCACCACTAGATCACATGGGAATTATTTTTTGAACTGTAAGAAGAAGACGTA
>VYYI01002560.1:0-14511 GCA_021029175.1 Bilobella aurantiaca | reverse complement strand
AGTATAAGCCGTCATCCTTATGGGAATTTTCAGAGTTTTCGGTTTCCACCATACCTCTACTCTATGGATATAGCATCCACATATGCGACATATTGTTTCTAAATCTGCTATCGATTTTGACCTATGACCTCCAGTTGAAGTGTTATGTCGGGACGAACGTCACATATCATACTCAACAGTACCGCCATCAGATGGGACTAGGTATACAGGGCAATGAAGGGGGATGGTGAGAGAACATGGAGTAAGTTGTACTTCTACATTTCAACAACACCTACTAACTCTTGGGACATTGAAGCTTGTAAGCTGGGTCCAATCTGATTAGGTCCATCCACGGAGTTTAGGTATCAAAACCAAAAGCTTCCAAGATTCCCATAAAGATTACGGCTAAAACTTTGAAGACCTTGCGCGGCCTCTAAATGTTATCTGATTTGGAGGAAATTTGTACCAATTTTTTTTTCATTATTTGAAACAATTTAAGGAGGTAAGGCATTAAGTTTTTAACAAAATTGACAATTGCGCCACCCTAACGCACAATGCATACCATTTGGTGGAGCGCATGCAAGAGCGCTGTAGAGAGGAGCACTAGATTCTTGAGGAGTCTGTCCAATCGCTTCTCTGGGAGAAGCGATGTAAGCGACGTTTGGAGACACAATATGAAGAAGAGGACGGTGGAAATGGAGCCGAAGCGATTGACGTCTCCCTCTGTGTGATTCCCTCGGTACAATATCCACATCAACAAAGCTCCAATCTACAAAACATTTTAATATAAGTTTCATATGCACAAAATAGGAACCCCGAATTCTACTTTTGAGCAATCCAGCCAAGACGGAGTAGGATGTTTGCATGTAATTTGGTAGAAATGATCTCCATCAATTTTTATTGACCAAACCTTCCTTACCAAAACTAAAAGTTATTATTTATTTCAAAACATAGTTACTTCATCCGTTCTGAGAAATTTCCGAAATTCAAAACAGCCTCAAATACTTCAATCACACCCACACCTGATCTAGTAATTATAACCATAAGCAAGGAAACGTGCAATAACCTTTAATAGATTCTCATTCTAGAGTTTCATTTAAAAAGCTTCAGAAATAAATAGGTACATAGTTTAGTTTCCATAGGTCTATTCTTATAACCTAAACAACTGTTTTAAATATTCAAAATCATTTGAATCAATCAATCATATCGATCGATATGACATTTAATCGATTAGGTATAGATTAAACTGGTGGTTTAAGTAAAGGAGAGAGTATATTCAAGTAATAGAAATTTTTAAAACTTTAGCAACTTTCATTTTAAGCTTTGGTTTTAAGTACAATATACCTGATGCGCAAGTCCAGATATGGTTGTCGTGAGTCCGATGATGCCGAGCAGTGTTGCCGTTCCGTTCATCGTAAGAATTTTGACGGCATCTACAAGCGTATGCGTGGGAAGTGCGAGGAAGAGGTCATAGGCAGCACGTGTAAGCCAGAAGAGGCGGAAAACTGCGTTGATACGGAGGCGCCCAGTCTCGCGTTGAATGAGGTGGCTGATGCCATAGTCATTGCGAACGCGTTTAGTATCCTCCCACGAATCCAGCAGATAGCGAATGAGTGTGGGTAGACTAGTCCACAGGGAACTCTAAAGATTTAATAAATCCAAATCCTGTAGCTTACATTGTTTGTATCAACATACAAGGGTAGTAAACGCGAAGTATATTTTTTTGCAAATAAATCTTCATCTTCGCAAATAGCCAGACAAGCCTGTCCTTTTAGAGAAAGATCTATGCTAAAAATGCCTATACCCGAATTACCACTTGTTATCGATTTTTCATAAAGAAAAACAACATAGCAAAACCTGAAGCTGGCGATAGAAGCACAAGCTGTAAAAGAATATTTGGTTTTATATATGAAGCTAAACAAGCCTGTTTTAGGACAAAATGACATTCTTTTCTAATCTAGAACTATCGACTGTTAATTGAAGTACCTGAAGAAGAACTACTGCCGTGAGGAAGATGCCAGGCGAAATGCCAACGACACCTGTCACGAAAAAGAGAGCCAACATAAGGGCGTCCAAGACGTGAAAAATAGATCCAAAACGAGCAGAGATGCTCCGGGGCGGGTAGCCACCTATACACAGAATCAATTATCTAATTGACTTTAATAGGCTTAATATAATGATACTACTACTACTATGATCAAAATAGAATTATACATAATATGATACATACATGTATCTAAGAACTATGTGTCTCATAACTATAATATATGTATAATTTTATTCTGTATTATTCTGGTTATGCATTATTTGGTGGAAACATAAATTGAGTAGTATATATTACCAGGCCACATGCGTGTGAGGAAGTAAGTGGCTGCGAGGACAGAGCGCATGACAATATTGGGCAGCAGAAGGGAGGCGGATGCCCAGCTGAGATGCGTGTGGTCCAGTGGCCTCAAGTGGTAGGCCGAGTAAACGGAAGCGAAGGCCAAGAGGTAGGAGTAGAGCTTCACTAGATTCTTCGTTGAGAGCACAAAACACACGAGAGCGGCGCCACACACTATTTACATATTTAGCATATTATTATTTATTATCATATCTACAATCTCTTCCCAACTATTCCGACATTACGCAAAATAGAACAAACGGGTTTCCAAACACAAAATGCCAAAAAACTACATGGCTCACACATACCGAAAGTTGCAAATTCTGGTTTTAGAAATGATACAATCATGGTTAAAAATTTAATGAGCTTGATATGACTAGAATTAGAATACTTTTGTTTAATGAGGACACAACAAGCCCGTATCAGCCCTTATCAACCCCTTAAGGGAGCCCTTAAAGCACCATCTAATTCTCTTTAACATAAATTCAAAATTCTCGTAATTATTGTAATTTCTAGTACTTTTTCAATAACAGATCATTTACAACTTGCAAATTTAGTTTCCCAAATTAATATATAAGCCGCACTTATACATTACTCACGGTAAAAAAAATACGGCTTTTCTATTAGTAGAATTTATTCGAAATTTATTTTATATACAGATTTTATATTTTATTAAAATTTCTTACGTTGAAGTAATGCCAGGACTTTGAGCACTTTGAACGCATCTCCCAGAATCGAGCCTGCATCTCCGAGGCCCATGTCTAGATGCATGTAGTGCCCGGTGTAGTCAATGTCACTGTCCTTGAGTAGTCCACTTGACCCCACCAGTGGACTAATATAGGTTCCCAGAGATGTCAGAATGGACCCACCAATTAGCTCAGGTGGTGGGTCAAGGGCCACTGACTCGTTGCCCAAGAGTGCACCCCCATCCCCCTCCCCCATGACCCAGAGGTCACTCAGACCGAAACTGTGTCGGAAGATCTCGTCAATGACGAGGAGGGGTGGGACACGTAAGAGTGACTCGCAGGCCAGGAAGACTTTGTTCACGAGAACCATGGCTAGGCTGGAAGAAGTCTTGGCAATCTCTTCTTGGTATTTGGAAGTTAACTAGTGTCTTTTCATACGGAACTTTTATTAATGCTGCAGCACAGAATCTCTGGAATAGTATGAACCACTTTTGTGTAGAGAATCTCAAGCTTGGGTAACTCCTCCCAGTGATCTATAGAAATAATTAATGAATTGCTTCGAATCGTTGGAAGAGCTAATTGTTTAATTACAGGGTGAAGTAACTATTCATTTTCAGCGTTAAATATGTAATAGAATCGAAACGGTAGGTTTAATGTCAATCAATCAATCAAGTCTATTTGATTTAAGGCTCACCCATATCAACATGTTAATGCTCAATTAATACATAATAATAGCTCACTTTAAAATATAAGTGAAATAGAAAGTCAGAATTATAGGTAGGTTTAATTTAAAACTCAACTAACAATTCTGAAGTGAAGTAACTATTTTTCAATTCCAAATATATGCGTCGCTTCAGAAATATTATGTAGTCTAAATATATAATTGGAAATCCTAGACCCTAGAGTGTGTGAAGTAACTATTATTATTAACTTATTATTCACTTTAAATATATACACATTACTCTAGGTTTCTAGTAAAAAAAAATCCAAAAATTTTAAATGGGGCAAGTAACTAGTTTTTAAACCTTAAATATATGTTATTCAAAATGTTATCCAAATGTTGTTTGATGATAATCCAAAGGCAAAGAGTGAGGTAAATATTAGTTTACCTACTTATTATCTTATTACAACAGTAAAGTTGTTTAAAGTAAAAAAAAAAGTAAAATTCTAAAGTGGGTGAAGCAACTACTTTTAAACTATAAACATACAATAAACGTTTACGTATAGATTTTAGTTATAATGTAGAAACCGAACCTGATAATACAAATGTAACGGCTGTGTTCTGAGTCCCGGGTTTTAGCACAGGAATACTTACTTCATCCTGCGTGGATTTAGTGGATTTGTGGATATAGGTGCTCTGGGTTCTCCAATGAGCGTTTCAATAGGGGCGTTGTTAACCAGGGTTAAATGTCTCATAGTTCCTTAAATATGGAGTTAATTAAGCCAAGTCTACTAAGACTATAATTAAATGTTGTCTTTCCGTTTCCTCTGGCGTTGCGCAACTATGGGAAGACAAAGTGGCTGGCCAGTGCCAGGGCCTTAGCCTCAAGGAAATCAACTATTTCAAGGTTAATTAACTACAATCAATTACTTTGTTGTGCTCGTGCAACTTATCTTAAGTGACTCAAATCAGCTGCTTATCTCAACTCAAATGCAAATTTAGCTCTGGTGAATCTAGGAATGCTAATAGGAGTAATGCACATTCAGAGCAAAACTCAACGAAAGTAATGCAATATATTGCTTAGCCAAACATGCCCATCTTATCCTTAAGTACCTCGTATATATTTTTAAGTGTATTGTACTGCACCATTGCATTACTACAAGTTTGTGAGTTATAAACATTGGAATTATATCTAACGCACTAGAGGGGGTTTTCAATTGAAAGTGCTATTATATTAGCAAGTCAAACAAGCCCGAACGATTCTAAACTAACTCGAATCACGCACATTACAAATCTCTTCATTTTAAAACACGGCATTGATTTTGAAAAATTCAATACACAAATGCTATACAGGAAAAAACAAACCACATACAAAAAGTACTCAAATAATGTGTGTTACAATAACAGCACACAATTATATGAAGTCACATAAGCTATTATAAAGGTAATTTGTAAAAAAAAAGATCACAAAAACCAACTAAAACACTTCTTAGAAGCCACCGATTTTTTAAACCAGAATCGCATGTTCTTTCGAGTACTAACTGTGTGTTCGTAATCGAACAAGACTTATTTCGTTTCCAAAAATAGAAGCATCAGAAACGGTATTTTTAGGAAACAAATCAGAAAAAGGCTTCGTTTTGTTTTTGGAAACAAATCAGGAACGGGGGTTCGTTTTGTTTTTGGAAACTAATCAGGAACAGGCTTCGTTTGGTTTTTGGAATTTAAACTTCCGCATCACTAAATGTAGAGCTTGTGCAGACGCACCTGTAAATTCTCATAAAGTTCTAATTCAAACGAGAATTATTAATTGCTTACAATTAACTATTAATTACAATCGAATTAAATGGGATTGGTGGTAAATTTTGCTTTTATTTGATTTTCTAAGGATGCGTTTTCATATGGAATATTTGAGCGAGCTTTCTGCTTGAGAACGAGCTTGTATAGTAAAGCACTGAATAATAGCAATAATAATTGTTATTCTAAAACTTGAAAAAGTTAATAATCAATTAAATGTAATTTTGTCTTGATTTGCCTGCATTTCTCATAAGAAATGTGTTGCAATAATGCATTGCTCTAGTGCATTTTCTATTGTGCAATTGTCATTCCCAGTTATGGGAATCATACGGAAACCAGTCTAGCAGCTTCTGCATAATTCGAAACTTTCAACCAAAATATGGGCATCAATTTAATCAAATATTGTTTCCGTTGTGGGTTGTGGATTAAGTCAACATTATTTCGAAGTTGCAGGTTCGACATTAATTTAGCTTTTGATTAGCTAACTAATTATCGTAAGTTAATTTAACTAATTATTTAGAATTCTTACACCAAAGGTATTTTCTTGTGCGTTATTGCAAGGTGGTAAATCATTTGCCCAGCCCCATTCTCCGAAATTCGTGACGTGGCTTCTACTGCAGTTGGAAAGACTTTTGCGACTTGCCCTCTGTTAATTTGGATTAATTATTAACTCATAATTGTCAAGTACATTAATTGATACGTCAGGTTTACCAAAACAATTAAGACAGGGTTTAGCTTCTACTGGTAGGGCGCAGGTGAGTGTTAATTACAATTAACTAAAGTTAATCTAATGGAAGTTGATTAATTGAAAGTTTGATTTTAAATCAGCCGGCGGCGCAATGGAGCTGGGTACGCAGCACTACATCATGATCGTGGCAGTGGCCCTAACCCTTTGGGAGGTGTACCAGGGAATGGGCCCCACCGAAGAGCAGCCCCACCAAAACCCACTTGACCTCGATGAGCCACGTGACATCAAGGTAGCATCGGCCCCACCGGACATACCCGAGGTCAAGTTCCTCTTCTGGTAATCACGCTATGCATGCATTATCTTAATTAGTCATGAATTGTCATTGTCGTTAGTTGTGATTCATTCATGTAATATTAATTGATTTGATTGATTGCAGCTCCTCCTGAGGGTACAAGAACGCCTATGCGCAGTTCGCTCAGATACTGGCGCAGAGGTACCCTGATTTGTATGTTGAGGGGGGCAACTTCCCCCCAGCTTCGTGGAGAACAGCACTTGCACAGATACTGGTGGGTCAACAGTCGGAAATACAGTGCATTTCATAGATGCCGTTTCTTGCTTCATTTGCATATGCTACTAGTATTTCAAACAATAATGAAATGTACAGTGCATTCCTCAATTCTCCAATTGCGTTATTTGGTGGGGATGATTTTTTTAAAAGAAAATGTTCAGTGCGTTTTTGTAATTGCTTTGATTAGTGGAGGGAGATGGTTTTAGTCTTTGAAAAGAAAAACTACAATGCATTTCTTCTTCAGTTGCCCTGTTGGCTTGGATAAGTTTTCCAGAAGAAAATGTACAGAGCATTTTTTGTGTACACTTTGCAGGGCGTTGTGAAGTTCGTTGTGATCGGGAGCGTGGTGCTGAACCAGTTTGCGTTCCTTCAGTTTCTGCACATTCCGCCGAACAGGATCGAGTGGATGCGGCAGAACAAGATCTACGCATGTCTACTCGCCTTCTTCGTATCCAACTTCGTCGAGACTCAGCTCCTGAGCACGGGGGCCTTCGAGATCTACGTGAACGGTAATCATGCTTCAAAACTTATGTCAGTTACGTCGGGTGAAGTAACTATTTCTAACCAAACTTCAAAACTGATTTGGCAAAATTGATCTAAAAGTTTTAAGTTCAAAACCCCGCAAAAAGGAATGAAATTAGTTACTTCACCCAGAGAACTGAACTGAAATTATCCTGTAGTCAAAATATCGCACAATTAACCTAAGCTTACATTTTTTGGCTAAATCCCATATCGCATAAACCGCAAACCTAAAACCAAACTTAACCCTTTCTTGGCAAGTTTTAAGCCTAAAACCAAACTCAACCTGTTTTGAAGTTTGAAAACCTAAAACTTGACTTATTTCTTGATAATTTTTAGGCCTAAAACCCTACTTATGCAGTTTTGATAAGTTTAAGTCTACAAAATAACTTTGTACTCCCCTGAAGATTTAAACCTATAAAAACCCAATACGTTACTCAATACTCAAGCCTAAAACCTATCGTAACCTTGTTTTGTAGATGTTGAGGTTTGGTCCAAGTTGAAGACTGGTCGCCTACCCTCTGTTCCAGAGCTGATGCAAGTCCTGGAAACTCAACTGCAGAGCTACAAAAACAAGGAGTACAGATTCAAGGGCTACTAGCACTCAACATCTACTACTTTAAGTTTCAATTAGTTTAAGAACAGTTAGTTAACCACAATTAGTTAATTAAGCCAGTTAGTCAACTCGTTGGCCTAAATGTACTGTTATCGTGTTTAGTAGAGTGCGCTCCTGGTCTACGCTTGAAAAGGGTTCATGTTCCTTTGAGTCCATTGCGCCTTCATGACGGCGAGGGCCTCAAGCGCCTCAGGCGACGGCCCGGCGCCCGATTCCCTTTAGGACAGTGACCTCGAGGAATGTAAGCCCAATACCATTCTGAGCCAAGAGCGCACCTTATACCGTGAGTTTCATCATAAACTGAACAGTTTTCACTATAATAAAGAATCCACCTTCATCTTGACTTTACATTTTTTTTATACAGTAGTAACTTTGTTAAGTCTACTTAACCTTTGTGAAGAAAAAGTGTCAGAAGGAATTGAACCCACGCCACGAAACTTTTACTATGGAAACGTTATCTAATTGCAGGAAATTTAACTTGAAAAAGACAAATTGTCCACCACCATTACTCCATATGATGGGACTTAATGATTCATGGTTTTTATCCCACCATTTCTGGAATTTGTTATAACGGCAATTTTTTTGTTATAAACGTTTGAAATAGGGAATTAAAATTTGGAGTTTGAATTTTGAATTTCGCGGGTTGAAAAATTGAAATTTTTTATAAGGCATTATGAAAGTTAAGGTGAAAAATTGAAAAAGCATGCTCGGATATTTTTTAGGAAATTGAATAAGGTTAGCGTATTTTTAGAAGAAAAATGTTATGGGTTCGAATCCTTTGTTATCGGAATTTTTAATTTTTGACAATTTTTCGTTTAGGTTTCAAAATTGCAGTTGGAATTTTGAATTTCGTTCAGAATTCATTCAATAAAGTTCATTGAAAATTGACTTTAAAAGGCCATTTTGAGGTCGAGGGGTCATTGGGGCCACAGAGAAAGGTTGATACAAAGGTTCATTACAAAGTTTGTTTACCTGCATAAGAGGAACAACTTTCAAAGGGGTAATTTTTCATGTTGTCATAATATTTTAGTGACCTTGACCTTTGACCCCCAAGGCTCAAACGGGGGTCAAAGAAAAATAAAAGGGGGTCTTAGAGTGAGGTCACTTGGGGTCAAACGAAAGCATACTTACCATTAATAGCTCATTAATAGTAATAGGCACTACGGAGCATATTTGCTGAAGTTTTTTCCGGGCAGGAGTTTTATCCACCAGCTTTGAGTTGGTAATAGTTTTGTGAAATGAAAACTGAACAATTTTTCTACTTTTTTTAACTCTTTGTAAGCTAAGGGTTAGATTTTGAAATCCACAAAATAGTTACTTCACTTAATCCGATCAACTAGACAACTTTTAAAATTTAAACTGTACGACCCTTATTTTCCTATTTATAAAAGGATCGACGCTTGAATGTGGAAGTGCCCTTGATTGTCAAGAACGCCAAACAAGCCCTTTACAGGACAAGAGGATCTTCATCTAAATCTCCTAGTCCTATCCTAGGACGGGCTTGTTTGGCTAGTCTCTATAAACCAGAAAACTACTACCCAGAAATATCATTACCGGGATTCTAACACTTGCTGGCATAGAATATGGTAGAGTCTGAGACAACACTTGGCGACCGTGCCCGTTACAGACGCACATATGCTTCAAAATACGCCATTTATTAATAAGAATAGTTTTTGGTTCAATTTTATAATTTCACTTTGTCCATGATAATGTTAGCGATGCGATAGAAGGCAATTTTCTTTACTTCCTCAATACCGGCTGCCAACTCAACTTCACGTAAATTGAAGAGTCTTGAGGCCATTTTCTGCAGGATTTCTTCCACTGTGTTATCACGTACTGCGAGTACAAATGGAAAACCAAACTTGGTTTTGTAAGCCATGTTTTTCTCCTTCATTTCGATGCATTGCTCTGGTGTGAGATTATCCAAACCTGCAGATGAATGCTCTCCTCCCGATTCCGACCCCAAAGATCCCACCTTCCCCACTAAGTCTGCAACACAATATATGTAGTCACTATAGTAATCACCGTATTTCATGCTGTGCGTGCGTCCGTAACAGTACAAAACTTATAGCCTTGGTAACTAAAACTAATTAGGAATTGTTTTAAACCATTTGGAGGTCTTATCCTTAGTTAAATACTGAGTATTTAAAACCTTCATGTGTAACACACAATTCGTGAAGGTCCTTTCTTGTTACTTGTTGATCACAATTATCCAATTGGAATCAAAGTATTGGAAATAAGAATTTGAAATTGATTGACTTTGGCGTCGTTCTTCAGCGCTTATAATAGAAAAAAAGTGACGAAATATAAAGCTGATGAGAACCGAACCAACGCTCTTCCAGTGCCTAGTTACACTACTCTACCATTAAGCCACTGGTGGTGTCATTACATATATGTAGCAGAAAGTACTCGGTGAGATGTGCGAGTGCCTGACCATGAATAGTCTCACCAAACTGCCTTTTAGATATATTAATATTTATTTATATACTACCCTATTGAGCCCGTGCTAAGACAGGGGAACACTTAAATATGCAAAAATAAATCCAAGGCGGTTCAATTCGAACTCAGAACGTTCGAGTAGTTAGCCACACGTTTTTACGTTAGCTGCGGCAAATTTAGTTGTTATTAACACCAACAAATGCTTCATATTTGAAAAAAGTTCACCTGTCGCGCACGTATCCGTCTTTATTTAATAGTGGATAATATTCATACTTAATTCACCAGTCTACTGGCGTCTAACTAAAAACGCCAACGGCCATGATACGAAATTAGCGAGTTTTATATTCTACCAAAATACACGAACTTGTCCTAGTATAGGAGGGCCCTTAAGGAACATCCTCTTTAAGTGTCTAGCACTGTATTGTCAATTTATGGAGAACAAAAAGGTAATTTTAACTAAAGACATTAGGAAACTTGAAGGGGACGTCCGTTAAGGGCCCTTCTGTTCTAGTAAGTGTTTTTCTTATGCTAGTTTTTTACCTTCAACTTAAATTCACTTTTCAAAATTTCCTTAGGTGGTAAAATAAAGGCAAATGGAGCCCGGCCTTGGACGGAAGGACCCTTAAGGGACATCTCTTTAACGTTGTATATAGATACTTTCGATTTCACTGATGGTTAAATAGAAAACCCTTGAATATAATATAAATGACTGCAAAGTTGAAGGGGCGTCCCTTAAGGGTACTCTTGTTTCAGGGCCGGCTTGTTTGGTTTTGAATATTTAAGTCAATTCACCTGGAAGGCCGCGTAGTATTCCCTCATGGGCCAACACAGGAAGAGAGTCTATAAACTTCACGACTTCGGAATGAAAATGCTTTGCATCTGCAAAGGGTCCAAGGGACCACAATGAAGCGGCAATGAGGCTGCATTTCTCAACAATGTTGCCAAGCACAGCGATGAAGGTGTCCGAGTTAAGTACATTAATTTGTTCAATGCTGAATTTCTTCATATCCCTATTGTTTCCAACCATATACTGCATGTGAAAGGCACAATTAGCACTGTACAAACAAAACTGGAGAAACAATGATATCCAATTCATTTCACTTAAGAAATTCAAAATGCTGTATACTTCTGCTGTCTGCTGTTTTTAAGTGCTCTTCAGCACATATTGCCTTTTAGAACAATTAAATTGCTTTCAATGGGCTATACAACAGTTTTAGTTCAATTCTCTACCCTTCAATGTTTTCACTTTTTGTAAAATAAGTGCAATTGAATTTAGTGGCCAACTAGCAAAACAAACCCGTTTTAAGGCGGAGCCTAATTGGGTGGTATTAAAGTACGTCATGAAAACCACATTTGATGATTAGACTACACTTATTAAACAAAGCAAAATATTCCTTGGGCAGAAAAAGTTTGGTTTTATACTCTCAGATGGACATGTTTTGCTAGTCTTAAGTATACTATTTAATAGGCAATTCGTTCAGCTAGATTTTGTATTCAAACAAACCCTTTACATAAAAATAGATAAATATCTTTAAGAACATATTTCGTTTAGCAGTAGAATTTTCCAATTAAATAAATATACAGACAGATAAATAATTATCCAATAAATATCCAATTCCAATATCATTGCAAAAATCCAAATCCAGACAGCATCCAATAATAATAAAACCGTAAGTGATGTGAGAAAGACAGTTTCAATGCGGGAGCTTTTCTGATAGTGGGAGTTGCACGAAATTCTCCATTTCATATTCCTTTTGATTCACCAGATATGGGCATCTTATCGCTCGCTTTACCACGAGATGAGGTGTCTCATATAGCAAGATAGGTCAAAACGAAGACGCTATTGTGTTGATTCCCACAGAATCCAATAATAATTCAAAAGCTAGCCATCCGTAACGTTACAGTAAAGCTAATCTCACTATAATCATAGAAATGTATTATAATTAGTAATCAATCGGAATTGAATTTGAGTAAGCGGCGTTTACAGGTAATATTTAAATTAATCTAATCATGAATCAGTAAAAGTGAAAAGAAAAAGTTTTCTTCCAAAAAGAATCGAACCCGCGATCTTGTGACAGCACTGTGACTAGGACTCATTGCTGCAGATGGTTTCACAATAGGATTTCATCAGATTTTGGAAATTGCAATTGATTTCAATCATAAACAATAATATTCTAATCCTAGTTTTGTTTTTTAATCAAATAACGTTAAACTGAAAAAATCCGACTTGGGTTCTAAAATTACTCTAGTAACAACGAAAAAATTGTGTTGATTACTATTAAGTTCTGCATAAAACTGTCACCAGCGTCAGAGCTTAAGCTTATAGTCAACATCATTTTTTTAACAGTGACGTGAAATTCGTGTCCTGTTTTCTGAAGTAGGTATTTAAACTGGATATTACTGCTTGAAATGGCTATCTTTACAAAATTGTTTACTTGTAATTGCAAGTAGGGAGCAACGTGTCTAAATTATGCGTTTTCCAATGCCGTTATTTCAAATAGTTTCTAGAACAATGCGTTTGACTTGTTTAAAATATTTCCACATTAACTGTGAGATTACAAATTGTCTTCGTTGATCTCTTCTTGGAATATTAGCAACTTCATTTGTAAAGCTTTGCTTTGCCCGGGTTCAAACCGAGATTGTCCGAACTGGCAACTGTAAATTGTAAACCTGTAAACAAACGGACAAATAGAAAATACGCAACCAAAAACCACGTGGGCAATCGATAAAGTTAAAGTCATTGCTCAGTAATCAGTACCTTTCTTATCAAAATCGACAACTTTTCTAATTGTATTGTTTTAACCATTGGATTTTTTTTTACCGTCGCTACTAATCCTGTTTCCGGCAATGTTGCCAAAATGTTTGTTTTCAACTGCGCAACCAATTTTGTTTTATCCCGAGTCAGGCTTCTTCCACTGGCAGTCATCACAGGACACGCTATCGGACGAACCACATGTCACACAGCATGTGGTAAAATAACCATCTGCATAAATGACCTCTGTGTCAATTCAAATGTAGAGTTCTAAGATGGGTATTGTGGAGCAAACCATTTAATCCTGTATCACACTAGAGCTGCCGATGGATTTTCCATCCGTGGATCCTCCGTGGACAATCCATCCACGGATAAATAATTTGGCATATCACACCGCATCCATGGAATATTCTTCAGTGGATTATTTTTCCATGAATATTCTGTCTACGGATCCGGTGTGATCTCATTTTGTTCACGACTCTGAAAATTTTAGAAATTTTTTAAGTGTTCCGACCATGCTTGTTTAATACAAATGACAATGTTAGTGGCAAGATATAACTGATGAGTGATCGAACGATGCGTTGCGTTAATAATTTTACCTTAACATGAAAAGTGCATGATTTAAGGGCTTAACTGTGTAGTTAACCTAAGTGTCTGGTGAATTTTAATTATAGTCAATTAGTATAGTAATAATAGTTGGAAGGTGCCTTCTACTAAACAATCACTCATCCATTTCAATTAATTGAACTTAATCTGAAGCCAGTTAATTTGCTTATTTAACTGCTGGTATGCCTAACTTACAAATTCTAAGCAAGTTTAATTGTAAGCAAAATGACTGTTTAACAACTGATTAACAATAGACATTCAGTTGTTAATAACTCAAAGGGAACTGGATCCCATTATAAATTACAACAGCTAATTTTCCAGAGGATGACATAGAACAGTAAAGAGGTGCTAGATGTGTCCGAAGACGGATTAATTTGTCTAGTTTAGCATAGATATTTGGTTAACGTAGGAAGTTATGCCTGGCTCTAGGTCCATAAAGTTTGAACACGGTAGATTTTTTAATTATAGTAAGTTGCTAATAATTGCTAATTTATTTTGTAAAAAATCTGAATTAATAATGTTTTGAATTCCAAATGTGCTTTTTTTGACAAAATTTCATATAAAAGGGTGAGAGATGTCATATAAATTTTAGCTATAACAACTACTGCAGAATACCTGATCACATAGGTATTTTGAAACTTTTTACAGCATTGTCTTCAGCGCATGTTAAAAATTAACATAAAATACTGTGTATTTGAAAAATTCACAAATTGAACATTTATTTATTTCTCCTCACAAGTTACTACCCAGCATGACATCCTTCGGAACTTCCAAAATACTACCGATGGTAGTATTATTTGCACTATTCACCAAGCCTTCA